>PVHX01022201.1:0-28160 GCA_004024805.1 Geosciurus inauris | reverse complement strand
ATGCCGAATGTTCTCTCTGATTAGTGGATAAGAATACATAAGGGGGGTGGGAACGGGAAACATAGGAGAAATGCAGGAACTCTAGACGTGGCTGGGGGAGGTGGGAGGAAGGAAAGGGGAATGGGCATAGTAATGATGGTTGTCTGAGATGGTCATTACTACCCCTGGCACATCTATGAAGACTCTAATGGTGTGACTTCATCTGGTTGGCAATCAGAGAAATGGAAAAACTGAGCTCTGGTTATGTACTATGGCTTGAAATGCATTTAAATAAAATAACTAAATTTAAAAAAAAGAACTAATTAAGGTAACACTTTATTATTAGTGCATATAAATTTTTATTAGTTGTATCTCAATTTTTTAAAAAATTGAGGCCTAATACTAGAGTTACAAAATCAAAGGCTTTCCAGAAAGAAATTACATGTTTTTTTCCTATGAACCATTTTTTATTAATTATAGAAGAAAATGAGAATTTGAATTAGTTACAAAGTCTGTAAAACTAGGAGAGTTCACATGGAAATACATATGCCCTAGTTCATTTTAAAACTCAAAATATCTAAAAACTATAAATCTACATTTTCTTAAGGCAACAATCACTGAAGCTAAATGAAAGCAAGCTCTTTTAAAAAATATTGCCCCAAAAGCTAGGGGAGCAGCCTCATGTCCTCAATCCCACAGACTGAGGAGGCTGAGGAGGCTGAAGCAAGAAGATCCTACGCTGGAGCAACTTAGTGAGACCCTCAGTAACTTAGAGCATACCTCAAAATTTTAAAATAATTTAAAAAACAAATAACTGGGGATATAGCCCAAATGGTAGAGCACTTTTGGCTTTAATCTCTAGTACCAAAATAAAATGAGAGATTGCCCCACACTTGACCAACTCTAGTGTTTCTCACATCAACTATACCTACTTTATGTAAACACAAGCCTCACTGATTTTACAATCCATTCTACAACACCATATGTAATACAATTGGTTTCATACTTTAAATATGAACTCCCTTTGGAAGAGCATAAGAAGTCATATTTGTTCTGCAATAATACAATAATGCATTCTAATATATGCATCCAACTACTCTGAAACCTAAATCTAGTCTAAAAGTTTCTTTTTCCAGGATATTCACAATTTAATTGTTATAATAGGGGATCCTGTTTGTTATAGACTTGACATAAAATAGCTTTTTTAAAAATATCAGCAAAATCTGCTGTTTCACAGAACTAACTGCTTCAAATTATTCCAGCAAAAAGGTTCACACATGTCACGAGACTCATGATGGATAACAAAATACGAGTTGTTTGATTTTAAGTAAGACTATCTCTTTTTTTAAGAGTAATGCAATCTTGTCTGCCAATTTAAATATGTTTCAAATATGACCCAGAACTCCACTCTTTTTGCCCGTCTCAAGTAGAAGTATCCAGAGACAAAGAATTTTGAGGCAGGCACTAGCACTGCCCTATCTAAACTGACTCACTTTCAGGACTGTCAGAATCATTTCAAGTTATTCTTATCTTAAGATGGAATGAACTTTCTTATCAAAGGTCCATGATGCTGTGGGACTTCAGTCAGCATTCACTATATTAGTCACACTCATTTATGAGATTTAAATCAATGAGAGGACATCTAGCAGAAGTTTTACCCAGCAAAGCCCTTAGGAGCTTGTTAAAACAGAATCAGAACCAAGGAAATGTGTTACTATAAGGAAAACACATGTATATGTTGGTGCAAATGTGTGTACGCGCACACACACACACACACACACACACACATTCTCCCAAAATGAAAATTATAACAAACATGAGCACAGAAAAGAAATGAACAGTATGTATGCAAAAGCTGAAAAACATGCACCCACTGTTAATGTGTGACAATCCACAATGTACAAAACCCTCAGGCACAAGCTTAAAACAAGGACTTTTTTAAGGGTGTCCTCACTACTGATTGTTATTCAAGAGCTTGTTTTTCATTAACATAACCCAAAGGTGGGGTCCAGGGTATAGAGTACGGAACCACTTAGTCAACAATATAAACAAACAAGCTGGAAGCCTCATGATCTGAAGCACATGGAGAGAATTTCATCTGAACAGTACAGTGGGTATTCCTATGAGAACTGCACAACTATTGGATTAAAATCAAATGCCATTTCACTACAAAAGGAGAAACAAAGATTGAATCAATTATCTGAAGGGAAATCCAGTCAACACAATGAAGTCTTTACCTATATGAATGTAGCAGAAGAGCAAAGTAGGAGGGCTGCTGCACAAATATTCTACAATTATCAGCAGCTGCTACTCAAACAACATTGAATCACTCCTTTACCTGGGGTGTCTATCTTATCTGTGCACAGCAGTTACAGCTGCTACCCAAGTCAGACAATGAACATGTTCATCCTCTTGAAAATCCAAGGTGTATATTATGTCTCCCAATACCAAACATCATGCTTTGTGAAAGGGGCAGAAATGTGGGGTTGTATGCAAATAGGAAGAAATTTGGGGTTGTATGCAAATGGATGTCTTTAAAATGTGATTTGTGCAAGATTTAGCATATCTTTATTTTCCTGTCAAATCCATGTTCTATTAAAATGAAAGAATCCAATTATATAAGTCTGGAGAACCATTCATATAATTCATAAAGTGTTTAAGAGCACAAACTCTTTAAAACCTAGGGAAAGTTGTACTATTATAAAAAAACCCACCTTTCAGATACATAATGATGCCACCCAAAAGGTAAAATGTATAAATATCTAATAGATTATTCTTCATTATAAAAGTACAAGACTCCAATTACTTCAATAAAATGATCATAATAATATAATATATATTTTCCATAAATAGTTTCTGTCACAACTCCTTTAAGGTAGAAATCACAGACAAAAAGACTATTTAATATTAAATTTGCTAATAAAAAGGAAAAAAAGGTTGAGTAAACTCAACACTTAACATTTTCCTTGCATAGGGCACCATTCTAAGCACTTAACATGAACCATTATTAATCTTTACAACAGTAGAAGGGAAAGATTGTTACTATTCCCAATTTACAGATGAGAAAACTGTTACAAGAAGATGAAGCAATTCTCCCCCTCTGCCAGGAGCACACAACTAGTAAAGGCAGGCAGTAGGCTTTCAAAGTGGACACTGTTTCCTAGGCTCTGAAAGCGTAAATAGTATGCAGTTAGTACTCAAGCTACTCTTACAAGAAACAAATGTGCTACATTAATTCCATAAACAAGAGCTCCAACTATGGATAGCCACACTAGTTGACATATGCATCAATTCACTAATGTTTTGGGGGTGCCAATGAGTTGTTTATTTAATAGTATACTATAATCTTATAGGACTAGGTTTCATTTCTTGAAGATTCAATATATATTTTCAGCCAACTCTGATTTTTGAAATGACAGACATAATTCATATAGTTTTTGGAAAAATAATTAGGGCTTAATTCCTTACCCATTACTGGTTATAAAAACAATTCCAGTGAGAAGTTTTACAATGTTTTAGTAACATCCTCATCACTGGAAAAAGTATATAAAGTTTTCCATTATGACTATTTTTAAAAGAGGATCTTATTTGCATTTACTGCAATAATTTTGATAGTTTGGTTTCTAAGATCCCATTATTCTACAGTTATATCTCAATCTAAAATAAATAATCAGTCAGAATTTTGATTTGTGGATATTTTAAACATCATTAATATGTATAATAATATATGTTGGAAATTGTTGAACCTGAATTAGTCAAAACTACACAAAAACCTTTATAAATGATAATAAATACTTTAATGTTATCTATAAATAAAGGATTTTTTTCAGTCTAAGTAGAAAATTCAAAGAAAATGGAAAGAAAGAAAAATAAAAGGTTTTAAAGGAGAAGATGTTCACTTCCACAAATGGATCAACTTTAGCAAAAGAATTCACAACACCTAGCTTCCAGATTAAAATATGAAGACTAGATGTATTTGAATCATTCATTTCCAGTCTCCACCAGACATCTTCACTTGTCCACCTCTGGCTTTGTGCAAATCTTCCCTCTCCAAACTCGTGGTCAATGATGCATCCCTCATCTTACCCATCCCTAGTCTCTTCCTTCATCACACTCCCAATGATGTCCTCCATTCCTCTGTTAACAAAACCCCAGCTCACTTGCTCTGGGAAATAAAGATTCATCCAATCTGGTCTCAAGCACAATCTTAAACCAACTTTTCCCTCTCATTTCACATTTAAAATAATAGCATGTACTTCTGATTCTCATCTATTTAGGGTAAACTTCTTAAGACCAGAGATTATGATATTAACTTGACACTATAATCTAGGAGTCAAGTAGCCAATTATTCTCAGTATTTAAGTTTAAAAGATACCTTCAAACTAATTTCTAGGCAGTCATTTCTTGCCTTTGCCAATTCCAATCTGTAAGTTTCTGAAGGTCAAATTTTGGGTGTTTGATTCATTTTGAAGGAAAAAAATGCTCTTAGCAACACGCACTAAATAAATTCATCACACAAATATGTACTAATATATTCATAAATTTTATTTTTTTAATTTTACATTTTTGTTTTTGAATTTTAAATTTTATTATTGTTACTGATTTTTAGATTTGTGCTCATCACCAGACAAGAAGAGATTTGTTCTTTCTCCTAATATTCAAAGAAATCTTTATCAAAATTGCTTATTTGGGTACTTCACCACTAGGGGAATAAAAGGAGGCAAAGCGCCAAAAAGAGATATCTGCTGGCCCTTTTGGGGGAAAGAGAAATTTTTTTACACCAGTTAAGATGGTTGTAAGTGTATTTAAAATATTGACACAAGATTGGCAGCTGCTCACATTCTGCCTGAAAGGTTTACTACTGGCAGGAACTCCCAGCAGCTGCTTGTTTGAAACGTGAGAAAACATTTGGACAGTTAGGATAGCCTGATTTTCCCCTTAAAATCTGTTTGGCAAAACTTCCTGGCAGTTAATATGATCCTGTGGAAAAGCTTTTTAAAAAAGTGTTCATATCTCTTCAAAAAACTTGTTTTGTCAGTATAGACAATGTTTTCAAAGGCAATATTTTAAACTCACAATCTTCTTATTGCTGGCTAATATTTTTCCTTCAGTTGGCCAAAACAAATAGAAAATGTGTCACAAGGTCATTTTACATATTTTAAAGGAAAAAAATGGTTGTTCATGAAGTGAAATATTTTTAAGAGGTGACCAGTAACTGCTCAGGAAGCTTTTTTTTTTTTTTATTTCACACAAAACTGAGATTATGATGCATACAATGATCTGGAGCTTTATCAATGAGTTCAAAATCTTTATTAAGAAACCAATTTAATTATGTGAACTCAGTCTTAAGCATTAGGGCAAATTTGTAGGAATAGTTCAAACGTCTTAACTTAGTACTACAAGAGTCATATAGTGAACACCAGCATGAGACTTCTCATCCATCCATGCACTCTGTACAATAACCACTGCCCAGGGACATGCAATTTCTGTAGTCAACTTTTATAATAATTTTCTGAGCATTTCACTTCTTTGATGGGTGTTCCTCTCTTACTTTAACTGCTTTCCTCTCATTTACTTTAAAGTATGTCCTGGCCTCTGCAGTGCTACCCCTTATCTAAGGCAGAGCAATCTAAAGGACATTGATTTATGAAGGCTATGTAATTTACACACTCTGCAATTTTCCCGCATGATTTATTCAAAAAATAGATTGTACATTAAGCTTGGCATTCATTAGGCTGGTCCATTCCAATTTCATATTAATCCTGTATCAGATTTGTTTGTAAGATTTATTCATGTAGAGTATGTATAGTTGTTCAGAGGATTTTAACATATTTGCAAAATCCAAGTAACCCTTTAAATACATTTGTATTGAAATGCCAGATGAAGGCCATGACACCAGTAACCTGGGATTACGAGAAGAGACAATACTGGCAACATGTATGTAAGTCAGTGGATATGAATTTTAAGAAGTTGTTAAATTTCAATGAAGTTCTTTATTTCAATGAAATAAATATCAGAAAACTGATAAATATCCATTGATAATAATTCCAAGTTGAATATATTCATAAACCTATAAAATATCCCCTTTTCAGTATGCTACTATTGCCTGTCTAAAAAAGTAAACTGGATCCTTATCTTGATAAATAAGATCACAAAGGAAAACTTGAAAAGTAATAATAATAATAATAATAATGATTGACCCACTACAAAAACTACTGAAAAGTTGTTATAGTATTCTATTATAAAAAGTTTTCTTGGGATATTTTTTTTAAATATTTTTTAATTTTTTTAGACATTGATGGATCTTTTTGTTTTATTCATTTATTTATATGCAGTGCTGAGAATTGGACCCAGTGCCTCATACATACTAGGCAAGCACTCTACCACTGAGCCACAATCCCAGCCCCTCTTGTTAATCTTTTAAGAAAGCATCCTCACTGCTTTGGGCTTGCCAATGAACTGTGAACTGTTACTAAGCTTTTGCCAATAATTGAAAAAACATACAGCATTGGTCTTTAAGAAGAGTTACCTAGATCCTTACCACCAGCCCTCCAATATATTTTTTTTTAAATTGTCAGATCATCTGACATAAGTATTTCTTTTTTTCCATATAACAAAAACTGAATTTTAATTCATATAAAGTTCCTCATTACCTCAAGTTGATACTGACTCTGAAAGTAAAACAAATCTTTTCAAAGATGTAGTGCTCAGCAGAAGGTGGCAACACTATGCATAGACAGTTGCCACTAATTCCATGTGACTTAAAAGAAAATTGACAGCAAACTGATCATCTGAGTCAGCACATTATATTTCCTTTCTATACAGAATAAGAAGGAAATTAACTGAGGACACTAACAAAAACAGGGGCCTTCGTTTCAGATATTATTGAAGACAACATGATCAAGGATATAACATAAGAACCTGGCATTATACACAGGAATTCTGTAAAAGCATGTCTCTGATACAGCCTCACTATTATGCTGTATATACTAACATTATGTCTATGCTTCAATTATAACATATGAAATACTACTTCAATGTTCTGAAGAGTGGCATGCCACTGACTGACAAAACTGACATATCACAGAAAAAGGGGTAAGATGGGTAGAATAGCCCAAGGCTGGTAGAATGATAGAAAAGACAAGTAAAAAACTAAGATAATTTTTCTCTAATTTAATCACAGATATTTCACATATTTAAAAACTAGTTAAATATTTAATACTGTGCTTATTACCTTGAATGTATGAAAGTAGAATTTTGATACTTGTGTGTACTAAAGGTATATCAAAATTTATAATTATTCAAATAGTTACAATTTTTGATTGCTCAGTCCTAAACTGCAAAAATAAAAGCCAATACTTCATTAAGTTGTGGAACCTCGAGTGAATCACTTGAAGTTATTTATTTGGAAGTGGAAACCTTTATAACCTTCACTATTATTAAAACATATCAATCTAATCAATTTAATTTTCAACAAAGATACTGCCTTTCCCTACCTGTCAAAATGTACAATGGGACTTCAACTGAATATAAGTAATTAATTTTTAACTACAGAAGTAAAGAAGGGAGCTATTTAAGGATCAAATTTTTATTATTATTTTTAATGTAGAAATGGTTGCCCTGATGGTTATTATTTGGCTGAATGAATTGAAGTGAGGCTCCCTGGGCAGCTGCTGACATAATGACTGATTGTGTGCAGAACAGAGAATGTGAATGATAAATTTTGAAAGGCTCTGGAATTTGTGAATAACAAAAGTAGCTACAGTTTCTAAAATCTAACCATTTGTTCTCAGCAACAAAAGAAGACTCAAAGGCTTTTGTTTAATGAAATGATTCAAAAACAGGATACAGAGGAATTAAAGGTTATCTCTACAAGCACAATTGAGCCAGCAGCTTGTGTGCCCAAGTAGGAGGATCACAAATGCAGGCTGGTTAACATGGTATAAATGAAATTAATCTGAGTCTATTCCTCTTAATATTATAATGATATTCTCATGACAGTAATATCTTCATTCATTCTTGAAAAACAAGCATATAAAAAGAACCATTTAAGTAACTCCTACATGGGCAGGTTAATGGTCACTTAAAAATTCAGTAATTAAAGCATATACTCAAATTAACTTATGAAAAAAAATTACAAGCATTAAAAAATAAAAGTAACTAAAGTCCCTGGCTGTAATATAAGCTAGTTGTGTAATGTTAAGGAAGCAGTAGTTCTGATACCCCAGTTTCCTTATGTATGAGAGGGCTATTTAGAGGATTACATAAGAATCTGCATGTGAAACACACCACAGAAGGCAGGGAAATGTAAGTCCTCTAATACAGGCCAGTGGTAATAACAGTAGTGGAAGTACTAAGAATCTTTCCAAAGGATACCTTAATCAAGCAGCACACTGTAAATGAGAAAGCGGCAAAATGACTATCATTAAACAAAAGGTGAGGATTTAAGGAGTTCTGTCTAACTCAAAAGCCCTCCTGTACCCGACCCCACACACGCACATTGTCCCTTCAAAGGCTACAACTCAATTAAAAAACCAAAACAAAACAAACAAACAAAAACCAGCCTGATGTGGTGGTAAATGCCTATAATCTCAGAGGCTGAAGTTGGAGGCTGAGGCAAGAAGATCATAAGTTCAAAGCCAGCCTCAGCAAAAGCAAAGTACTAAGCAGCACAGTGAGACCCTGTCTCTAAATAAAATATAAAATAAGGTTGGGAATGTGGCTCAGTGCTTTAGTGCCCCTGAGTTCGATCCCCAGTACCCATCCCCCAAAAAATACCCTGCTCGGTGTAGGATAAGAACAACAGAAATTCAAGATGAAAACTTAAAATGAGGCAAAATGTTATCATCACCTGTTTTAATCAGCTATTTCATTGTTGCTGTGACTAAAAGATCTGACCAGAACAACTGTAGAATAGGAAAAGTTTATTTGAGGGCTCACGATTTCAGAGATCTTAGTCCACAGAAGGACGGCTCCATTCCTTGGGGTTTGAGGTGAGGCTGACCATCATGGTGGGAGAGGGTGACAGAGGAAAATAGCTCACATCAAGGTATCAGGAGGTAGAGAGAAACTCCACTCGCCAATTATATACTCATAGCCACTCCCCAATTCCCACCTCCTCCTGCCACACCCTACCACTTCAGTAACCACTCAGTTAATCCCAATCAGAGAATTAAATCACTGGTTGGGTTAAGACTCTTACAACCCAATCATTTCTCCTCTGATCCTTCTTGTATTGTCTCACACATGAGTTTTTGGGCGACATCTTACATCCAAACCATAACATCACCAATAGTAAATTAGAAATTAATTTTTTAGCATTTTTATTTTTCCTACAGATTTTCAAAGTGTGTATAGTAGTCTACCCTCATTTGAGGGAGACACATTCCAAACCTCTGAGTGAATGCCTCCTGAAACTACAGATAATACCAAACACTATGTATGTCCTATGATTTTTCCCATACATTCATGAATAAGGTAAAGTTTTATTTATGAAATTGGCATAGTAAGAGATTAACAACAACTAAGAATAAAATAGAAGAGTTATAACAATCTGTGGTAATAAAAGCTATGAAAAAGCAGTCTATTTCTCACCTTTCTTTCTATGATGATGTGGGAAGAAAGAATGCCGGTGTGGTGAGAGGAAGTGGGGTGAATTCATGAGCACTGTGAGCAGATGGGCTACTATTGATCCAACCCCATAAGACGGATTGGCTGCTGAGCAACCATGGGTTAGCAATCCATGAAGATATAGAAGACTAATATTGGAAGCAGATGATGGCAATGGCTAGGGACCATCAATGTTGGGAATTCTCAATAGTTGAAAGACTTTTGCCAAAAGCTTTTGGAAGAGCACTATAATTAGAAGTTCCCTTCTGCCTCTTCAAAATGTAGATAAGGAGACTGTCTTTCTGTTAGGCAGATAGACATCCATGAGCAGGTGGGTAGAAAGAGAGCAATAAAGGGAAGTAACTTATAGGGATGACATCAAACATAAACGTCAAAGACAGTCCATAAGTCACAGGACTAGGGATAACAAAATAATCAATAAACTTTATTCAAGCAGACAAGCATTGGTAAAATGGGAATTGTTATATCAAATTCCCGCAGCCATAAATAACTATAACCCCTTAGGGAACTATTATTTCAAGACCATGTTACACCTGTCTCTTGTGATTATGGTCATTACAACCCTTTCCTGTAACCATGTCATCAAGGAAACCAAGTCATAGCCACCCCTTTTGACCAGGTCATCAAGACCCTCATGAAGAAAATGTGCTGAGGGCTATGCAAAGAATAGTAAACCACTTAAAGGGTAACAGAAACTAAGGCAAGAACAAGGGTACTTAAAGCCCTTAAAAAGCTGCTCTATAAGAGTTACACCACTGTCTCCACAGAGAGACCATACAGTGTCTATACTTTTGCTTATCTTGCAAATAAATCACTTTCTCTAATAAACACCTGTGTGTTACTCCGTGAATCCTGCTTGAAATCTTTTCTGTAGAATGGCAAGAACAGGTCATTGCAGATGGACACACAGACACACACACACCCTGCTCCCCAACCGCATGCTTAGTTTCTCCAGATGTGCCTTATCTGCAACAATCCTTGCATGATCCTAACAGGTAACTTTCATGCTGCATTCCCATAACTGTGTCCTTTAATATCTGTACAATGCAAAACACTTCAGCACATTTCAGTAATATTCAAAATGGTTGCACTTCAGCTTCTTCTTCTTCATATTCTTCTTCCTCTATAGATCACTCCATTAAATCCTTCCTACTCCTCATTTAACCCTTCTTAATAGCCTTCAATATACAATTCTCCTTCTTCATCAAGAAAATCTTTGCCATCAACTTGTCTTGCTGCATGACTGATTGTCCTAACTTCTCCATGGATCCCCAGGAAGACTTTAAAATCATTCATGACTTCATAAGTTCTTCCAGTGGGCATTTACTGGTTTTAATTTGTCCACTGCAATTTTGTTGAATACTATTGCGTCAGCAATAGAGAATGTTTACCAACACTACATTATGTCCAGATTAGGGTCTACATCAGTTGCTGATTGAATGTGATCAAACACCAGGTGAGTGTAGGTGGCAAACTTAAGAATTCCCTCCCTGTTCAAGGTGCTGAAACAATAAGATTGTATTTGAAGGCAGAAATACAGCCTCCATTTTTTTCAGAATCATAGCAAAGACTTAGGATATTTTTTTCTATTTTTAAGAGAAATTTAAATTCCAATTCTTCCTCTTCCAAGTATTTTCCACTTTTTAGATGAAGCATTAGCAGAAACATTACATAAACAAATTGACTGTTACCAAGCTCTGTGATTTTGTGTCCAGAACATGAGTAAATAATTTTTTGTGTTTGACAGCATAGTGTATACACTCTGACTGGCTGTTATCATATGCCCTACAGTGCTGCCACATACTACCTGAGTTAAACGTTCCTTTTGTTTTATGCTCTAGTGCCTCCTTTGCCTTTTCATGATATAGATTATTGGATATCTTCTTTCAGAAAAGCTCAGTTTCATTGCAGCTGATTCTTGCTTTGGATGGTACCTTTTTTCCTCAATAAAATTCTTCAATTCTGCCAGAAAGGTGTTAAAAAGCAGATTCTTCATCAATAGACTCAGTCTCAACAGTAATTTTTATATTTTTCAATCCAAACCTGTTCCTGAATCCATGCAACCAATCTTTTCTTGCAGTGAATGGTTTGCTGTCACTCATTTCTGGGGATCCCTTGCTGAAGTCCTCACACAAGCTCAATGCTCTCTAGTACAATTCATTGCCATTAATCAGAATACATCTTCTGTTCAAGGCTACACTCACAAATTTAATGCCTTTTCCAGTAACTAAGCATTTGCCACACACCATGGAAGTAACTTCTGCAGTTATAGGTAAGAGAAGAAAACTAGCATAAATTTGTGTTTCCTTCTTCACAATCTCATGGAGATAAAATTCATTCTTACCATAAATCCAGAATGCAAATGCTGAATTTATGGTAAGTATTTAATAGTATTCAACAAAACTGCAGTGGACAAATTAAATCAACCTCAACATAATTTTTTTTTTCCTTATGAAGTTAAGAATTTCCATCATTTCCCTTAAAAGAAAATGCTTTATGGCTTCACTTTCACAAAAGCATCTCCGTCACTACTCCTGCATTTTCAGGCCATTATTAGGTAAAATGAACTGGAACACAAGCACTGTGATACCAGTGATAACTTAAATGGCTACTAATTGACTAACTGGCAGGTAGCAATACAGTTTGAAACCCTGGACAAAGAAATGACCATATTCTGAGTGATATGAAGCAGGACAGTATGAGATTTCATCATGCTATTCAGAACAGTGTGCAATTTAAAATGTATTGATTATTTCTAGATTTTTCCACTTAATATTTTCAGACGATGATTGACTACAAGTAATAGAAACCACAGAAAGTGAAATTGGTTATAAGGAGATATTGTAGTAAACATCTCCACTCCATTGATGAAGATTGAAATATACAATTTTGCATACATTATAAGAGACACATGGCCAATTCGTAATCTGATTGGGTGGCTGTCTATTCAATGCAATTGATGGTGCACCAGAAAAAAAAATTAAAGGAGTTTCTTCCCCTGAAACATTTCTGGGATCTGTTCAATGATGGCTTTCAATGTAGACAGTGAGAGACCAGAATTACAAACTTATCCAGGAAACAGAACAGTTTTAAAATAAACTATACCATCAAAAATTACAACAGATAATATCCAACTCAAAAGGATGTTCATTGGTTATTAACAAAGAAATAATAATTTGGGTAATAGTGTATTTATAAATTAATGTGCTGTATATTGACTTATTTTAATGTTGTTTATTGTGTCTTATGGAGAAATAGGAGGAATGTTGACTGATATAAAAATGATCTTACTCTTTGGGGATACAACAGTGAGAGAGTTTTCAGAGTATGTGCTACATGTCAAAAATATCATAGTAATATAAATTTTAATTACATGGATATAATTAATGCAATCTTAAAACAATGAGTGAAAATGGAAACAAATTATATATTTGCTACTTTCATAAAGTAATATCTTATAAACATAACTTACCAAGCTTTGCCCTAGGTAAAGCTGCTTAATTTCAAAAATAAAGGTACACAAAAATGTGTCTTACAATAAGAACATATTTTGGAAATATGAGTCTGTATTTCCAAATGAAGGTTCATGGTTAAAGCCTTTTGCTATTTACACTTTCTTAAGATACTGCATTTTGACATGAAGTAATCTTGATTTTCTGGGAAAAGAAAACCAAATAAATCCCTTAATTCTAATCCAGTATCTATCATCCTTACTATGGATGCATCTTAAATCCTTAAGCAATTTATCTATTAAAATAATAAGGCAAGGCACCAACTCCCAACTATTGGTTTATATTTCACATATCTACTGAACTTACAAATCTGCTGAAAGGCAGGCACAACAGGGTATCAAAGGCTACCTCGTGCCTGGGTTTACAGGCACTCACCATAAAAAGCCAATGAATTTGTCTTTGTTCCCAGCCCCAGATTTTCAGTTAACCTAAGAGATTTGTTCTGAGTAAAGAGTCACTCCACCTTCTGTTTCATTTCCTGTGACTCTCAACCTGTCATGTTCTGGTTCTGATTTTCATCATTGCACTCTCCCATGAGTTTCCCTCATCGCATGATTTACCACAGCAACAGAAAAAAAAATAGTACTATTAAGCTAACTTTGCTTTTGTTTCTTATCAGGAAAATTTAATACCATGAATTTCACAATATCTTTTTTGTATTGCACATATAAATTACACAATTCCATAATACACAGTCACCAAAATCCATCTACCTTAGATGAGACACTGCAGGAATTTAAATTTCTAAAAATATATACAAAAAGAGTGAGTTATGAGTGCTGTACTAGTAGGCTTACTTTTTAAAAATCCCTATGAATTATACAGATATCCATTATAGAAAATTTGAGGCAGAAAAATAGCATTAACTAAACCATTGCAATTATTAAGTTGTTCATTTACAAAACATTTAATATATATTTATATTTGTTTTATATTTGCTAGATCCATATTTAATTATAGTATATATAAGACAATCTGAAAACTTCACAAAGAGCTTACAACTAACCACTCAGTCATTAGTATTAAAAATGCCAACAAAGCCACATAATAGGTCCACAGAAAAGCAAAAGGAATGGACAGCACATGCTCCTATAATCAGCAAATATTAAGAAAACTCTAACTAAAGAACAGAACTATTTTATGTGCCATTTTATGAATTATATTTCAATAAGTATATGATGCATCTGATTAGGAGTCAGAATATTATTTTATGTACCATTAGGGAAAATAACACATTGCCAATTAAAAGGATACACGATAGATTATCATGATGCTCCCATTTTCTAAAATGATAAAATGTGAAAATAGTATAGGTCTTCAAATGGATAAATTACAGTGTGTTCCAGGTATTGTGCAAAAAGCTCTTAGATTCATTACCTATTTTATCCCTAAAAACCACAAGAGAGCTGTTCACATCTACAAAATGGAAAAAGTGGAAGAGAGACATTTAGTTTCTTGTTCTGGGTAACACAATCAGGAAGGTCACAGTTAGGATCGAAAATTAGTTCCACATTGGCTGGTCCTTCCTCAATAGTTCCTGCTTGCTAAATTCAAATTTTTACTAACAAATTCGGTATTAGCTCAATTTATTAAAGAGTGAGTTTACAAATATTTGGACTTATGCTCCTCAATTCACTTTATTCTGTGTTTTCAACAAATACATCATTAAATCAGAACATTACCATCTGAATCTATTAATTTATGATTAACACAGTTTTAATGTGGAACACACAGGTAAGGCATTTGCTAATACTATATTCAGCACAACTGTGTATATCATAATAACTAAAATAAATAAAAAACCTGAATTCTGAGTACTTCTGCTTTTTATATACGTATTTGCATTTATGAGAAAAGGTACAGTTTTAATGTTATTGTGGGGGCATAAAAATAATTCATTTTAGAATTATCTGAGGTACTTCTCTGAAATAAGAGGGTATGCAGATGAGATTTAAAAAGCTTTATCAATCATATTTAATGCAAACCTATTTCAAATAATGTTTTATACATATCTCTACCATCATGCTACAGTAATAAGGACTTAAAGTAAAAAGGACAAAGAGGAATGCAGCTGTACTTGCCACTCTCTGGTACCTACACTCTTCTTTCTGGTACATCAGCTTCATGGCTCTTTTCCTCTCAATATAACTAGCACTTGAGTTTGACTTTGGTTTCTTCCACTTCAAAAAACCTCCAGCTGCTACACAATATGTCTCAGCAGTTCAGCAACACTGTTTTCTGCTCAGCCCTGCTCTGCTGAGGCAACTATTCAGTGTTTGATAACTATGTGTAGGTGGGACTGAAAGATGACGATTAACCTGTACAGTCTGTGAAATCCATCTCCCCTACTTCTTTTGGGACTCAAATTGGACAGGCGAGCTGAGGAAATTACAGGTCAGAAAGTAAAGTCAAGCCACTCAAGAATACATTTCGTCAAAATGATTCTTGGTTTGTTGGTCAAGAAGGATCTATTTGCCTTCTCAATGGGGCTATCTGAAGAAAGGGGAGCATTTTGAAAATAGGCATCAAAGAACACAAAATGTATCTAAGATCTCCACCTTGATAAATTAGATTATCTTCTGCCTTACAGCTTTCAAGATTTTCTCTCTTTGACTCTAGGTCTCTAACTTTTGTATTGACAAAGAAAAGGCCCCAGGCATTCTCTCTGCCATTTGCATTATTCACTCCAATAAAACCATGCATTGGTTGCATAGCAGAGTCATGAAGGGACTATGCTGCAGCAGTCATAAAACCCACAGTTTAAGAAAAAAAGTCCAAATTATGGGTACACAGTTAGGCACACACACACAAAACCTGTTTTTGGGTAAACAAAAGATAATTACATACATGTGCAAGCAACTTATCTAGATGAACAATAATCTGATTCCCAGACACTATCAGAATCTTTCATATAAGCTGTAATTAATGTTACTAGCCTCAAAACTATAGCCTCAAAACTCCCAGAGTTTGTTTTATGTTATTGTATTTCTTTTTGTCATCAAATTTAGAATACTTTCTCATTGAAGTAAACAAACAAGATTAAATTTACTGTCTTTCCCAGGGTATTTTATAGTTCAACCTTAATGAAAAATGAGTATGTTTCAATAAAGTTTAAGGTAGTTTTAATTGTGTAGTGATTTTAGACCCTCTGTAAGTTGTATGTGCTTTATTTGTTCCTGGTGCCTTTGGTGTTAATTGGGGCTGTTCTTGACCCTACAAACTTTATACCAGCCAATGGACACTGAAAATTATCATTTCTATCTTTTTGCTCTTCTCCAATATGTGCAATATTTCTCCTTTCTTTCAATGTGATTCAATACGCCCTGACCTTTTTAAATCATTGCTTAAAAATTATAACCTTGGACAAAGAATACATCAACAAAAATTATAACCTCAAATGTAAACACCATGCCTAACGAATGCAGGTTAGATGTAACAGAAATAAAACATCCTAAATTTGAAAGTGGTTATTATATCATTCTTATTATATAGAATATCTCATTTTAATATTCCTGTCTCAAGAACAGTCATTTCTTATAAACTAAAAATGATATAAGAGCAAAGAAACATCTTTCCATGAGAAGTTATTGAATAAGTAAATATTGAATGGCCTGTACAATTAAATCCTTCATTCATTCAAGAATGTGTATGTATGTGTGTGTGTGTTTAGATGTATATTGTTCTAGATTAAATTATAGGTCCTTGAAATTAAAAATGAATATAGCATAAGGACTCAAAATGATGTGGATAATAATGCTTCGTTCACCAATTTCTAACTTCTTTCAGTCAAGTTGAGAATTTTCACTAGTGAAATAGTTACTTTAAAGATAGCAACCCACTTTTTAAAAATCAAGCATTCACATTTTATAAGGTCACTCATTTACAAAATTTTGCATTGTATTATATATTCCATCATTATATTTTGAAATAAAACACGAGGAACTAAAAAATATTAATGTGCCACAGATTTAAGAATGGAGAAACATGAAATTAGTTGTCAACTTGATCAAGGCCTGACTCATTATAAAACAAAACCATAAATGAGAACTAAAATAACTTAAATCTAATCCTTAATTGCCTTACCATGCATGGGTATGTTTAAATATAAATAGGTAGGAAAAAAGACAAAATATATAAGTCAACATATTAAAATTTTAATTATATTACAATGTCATATACCTAGACTACTAAATTTCACAATTAGCACTTTTAATTTTTATTAATCCATTGAAGTGAATGTTCTGATAATATGTGAATGCTAAGTCTAAGATTGTCACCAATCATAAACCATCTCAGCTAAACTTCAGAAAGATTATAAAACCTGTGGCTCATTGGCACACACACATTCAAGAAATGTGATACTAGTCAATGTAATTTAATGATCCAAAATGTGACTATGGAACCAAATAAGTGCTCAAACCCTTTTATATATATGATCTAATATTTAATAGATATATTAAGATCCACAGTACTTCTTTCAGACAGGAGATATTGTTCTGTTTCTCATTTTTTAAAATGTATTTTAAAGTATCTTTTCCACAAGGATTACAAATCATATGACAACAGGTGATATCAGCTATTATATGCTTACCATATTTTAAGCCCTATGCTAAGTGTTTTCCTGGATAATCTCATTGTTACATGGACAATTTGTTTACCCCAGCACAACAAAGATAACACAATCATGTACAAAATCACTAGCACATTAATATCCCAAGATTTGCCTAGTTAAGAATTAAAAAAAACTGATTCAGAATTTCTAATTCTGATGGCATATGAGAAAAAAACATTGTTAGAATTTAAATCTAAATGGTTGATTGACTATATTACATATTATGACTATGCCCGAAAGATAATTATTGCCATAATGTATAGCCCTATAATCTACTCTGCAGTCAATAAGTCTTCTTTATATTGGAAGTGATCAATAAACTAAAATTATTTATGTCATTATTATTTAGGTCTGGTACAATAATAAGTACTTATCAATCAGAAATAAAGCAAGAAAAAGAAAAAGATGATGTGAAACATCATAGGTAAGTTTTCTTAGAGGAAACGCTAATACTTTTCATGTGTTAAAATATATCTAAGGCATTTCTTGCAAACAGCCTACTACACAGAATACAAATGTAAGTTAAACAGAAAGATAATCATTGGTGCCTATCTGAACCTATGAAAGGAGAAATATAATCAGTGGTACCAATTTGAACCATTAAATACAAGAAAAATAGGATATGCCTGTTGTAAATACCTAAAATCCCTCAGTTGTGCTACATCATAAAAATGTACATCTCTGCATTTCATTAGAGTATGTACATAGATCTAGATGTCTAGTATTCTTTGTGTGCATGTGTGCATGTATACATATATATGTATAATGTGGCTTTAATTTTTGGCATTATTTTTTCATCCATCCTGGTTTTACCAGTGCCCTGGCTGAAGAAGCAGCCAGGATAAGAAGTTTACCAACCAGTTCTGTCTTATGAAATATTTGATTAAAGCAGCACTATGCAAAAAAAATTAAAGCTGCTAGAAAAGCATAAGAATTGCACCAGGCTGGGGTTGTGGCTCAGTGGTAGAGCACTTGCCTAGCATGTGTGAAGCACTGGGTTTGATCCTCAGCACCATATGTAACTAAATAAAATAAAGGTCCATTAACAACTAAAAAATAAAATTAAATTAAAAAAGAGGATTGCACCAGAATAAGTGAATCTCAGTGCAAAATTTTCAATATGACACTGACTTCTTCCTTAGGCCTCTGTACAAAACAGTACGGGCTATTTCTTATCTTATTTTGTGGGAGACATTGGGCATACTACTATTCTTAAAATATTCTACCTGGTGCATCCCTACACTAGGAACTGAAGAAACCTGTTACGTATTTACCAGCCTAGAAACACATACACATGTAGTTAGAAGTTATGGTGTGATCTAGTTCTAGCTAATGATACATTAGGGGAGTTTGCTGGCTAGCTTCAGAAAAAATAAAGTTCAAGTCACTGTAGTCCAGCTTTTGAATGCTATTATATCATGACTTGATGCGATGGTATCTGAAAGCCATCTTACTACTTATGGATTTTTAAAATCTAATTGCCAAAGACGTTAAAAAGAAAATCTTTTTATCACTGAGCTACATCCCTAGTCTTTTTAATTTTTTATTTTGAGACAGGGTCTTGCTAAGTTGTTGAAGTTCTCACAAAATTGCTGAGACCGGTCTCAACCTTGTGATACTCCTGCCTCAATCTCCTAAATCACTGGGATTATAGGTATGCATCACCATGCCAGGCTCAAGAATGACACCTAATAACTCAGTTGCCAGATCAAACCATAACAAGAAACAAATTCTTCTGGAAGACCCATGATATAAACAAGTGTCCACTACCACTGCTAGTTTGGTCTTCTCTTACACTGAGTCAATAGCATTCTATGTGATTCAAGCAGAGTATTTATTTGGTGAAATAAACAAGGAAGAAAATAATAGATCTTGTTTGTTGAGGGGAGGGAAATTACAAGTAGAAAGCAAAGAGCAAGGTTTCTCCAGGCAGGCCCTTGTCATGCTATGGATAGTACAGAACTGAAAGAATGCTCTTCTGCAAACAGCACTAGGTCAGAGGGTAGTCCTAAAGAATTAATTCTGCTCTAGTAACAGTGTTCTATTCCACTTTTCCCCCATAGAATGGATGAGTGGAGCACTATGAATGACAAGATCACCACAGTAAAGGCAAAAGCATGAATATCCTTTTCCAAAAGGACAGAAACTTATCTTAAGGCTTTCTCAACCCATGAACAGTCTTGGTGCCCATGAGCTCCCTGAATTTTCAAAACTTGCTGCCCTTGCATTCATTTTCTTTTCCAAAATTACCATAAATTTAATAGCAATGGAAAACGTCTCACACACCTCCAGGAGACAGTTTTGTCTGACTTACTCCAATTACTACATGTCATCCTCATGTTAATACAGATGTATTAGGATAGCCCCCGCCCCCACCAAATCAAGCCAACAGCCAATGGCATTGATCCTGGGGCATTTAAGGAAAAAAAAACTTATGGGAAGCCAACTTGTCTCCTTGCTTTAAGATTGTGTATGTGTGTGTGCTGAGGATAGAACCCAAGGCCTCACAGGTGTTAGGGGCACACTCTGCCACTGAGTTACATCCCAAACACTTTACCAGAATTTTAAAGATTTTAAATTTTGGTGCCCTTTATTGCCATACCGGAATATTGTACAATATTCATGTACAGTTGATGTATATAAAACAATAACATTTATTTAGATCATTCTTTTCCAACAAGAAAGACAGTTAAATTGCCTCTTATCCTTTAAAGGGAAGACTTATTTTTTCTAGCATGGTAATTTTTCATGTTTTCAAACTTGTTAAGGTAATCCTCATCAGATGGGAATAGTACATTAAAATGGAAATGTCAATAAGATTAATCAGAATTTGTCACCAACATCATCATCAAATATATCTATTCTCTTGGAGGCAAGATGCAAAGAGTTTACATTAGTAGCTGGCTACTTACTTACTAAAATATTAATGTGTTCAAGAGATCAAGTAGTCTTTAAAGTTCAACTTCTACACTATAGTACACATCTATGATATGACTACAATAACTCAATATTCTGTATTATCCACTCAAAAACAGAGATCATCATCTCTTCTACATACTGAAAATTCCTGCAATAGGAAATCCCTTATTAGTCAGTGATGTTACATCATTAAGCATAAAGTCAGTAAAAGATGGACATTATTTCTGATAAAGTAACAAAGATCTTTGACCTTTATAATTATTAAAGTACACAGAAGCGCTATTTGCCAAAAATTAGAAAATGCAAATCTAGAAATTGCATGTAGGGAGAGTATACTGTGGTTTTGTATTTTCCCCCTACATGATCAAGTTGTGGCTTGTGAAAAGAATTATTGCTTTAAAAATAAAATAAATGGCAAATTTGTATATGAATTTACAACCATCCACAAAGTTTATCTGGATATACAAAGGAGGGAAAAAATAAAATCAAACTGAATTATTATGCTAACATAGTATCCTAATCATAAGATAATTATATAGAATTCACCAGTTTCCATTAATTACATAGGTACCATTTAAAGTCAGACTGAATTTATCTCGTCACGTAATGATTTCTGTCACTATCTGAAAATGTTCTAAAATATATAGAAAAATTTACTCAAAAAATATAAATCACTGTAAAAAAAATACACAGTCTTTTAAAATTTCATTGCTAATGGAAGCGAGTTTTCATGACAGGGTAAAATTCCCAATTGCTGATAAAAAGTACTAAACATGTAGTTCTATACTCTTAAAATCAAAAAATAAACGCCATTGTTTTCTGAGTATGACATGAATTTGGCATTGTAACCCAGGTGAAATATTTCATGGGCTCAAATAATTGAGCCAAAAAGATAAATCAAGTTTTAATATTTTTTAATATTTTAAAAATACACTATATTCCCACGCCAAGATACTGTGAAACAGTTGACCAGAAAGAGAATTAATTTTACAGCAGAATAAATCAAAGTATTTTAATATCTTTAACTTTGAGTTATATTTTTAAAAAGATTCTGAGTGAATTAAACATTGTTCTATAGTTCTCCTATGTATAAGTTGATGGAAAAAAAAAGAAGAGGAAAGACAGAAAAGATAAAGCAGAAGCCTAAGTAAAAGCCATCAAGTAAAATCAAGCTAATATTTTTTTCTAATTTCCTTGGATTCACGAGGCCCATTTCCATTCCTACTTGGTGCTTTATTAAATAAGTTCGAATTCACAGTGATGTAAGGAGAGCCCCAAAAGGACAAAGCTTTTCACAGAGCTGACAATTTCTAATATAAAGCTTGTCTCAAAACTGGGTTTGCTTAAACCTCTTAACTGAAGCAAGAATGGAATAACAGTGAACTTAAAAAACTCAGATTTCCCTTTGTTTAACTGTCCTGATTCACCAGTGCTGGAGCACAAAGTTTATCAACCACCACACAATAGTGCTGAACAACACAGTAGCATTGGATTTGCAAAGGGTGAGTACAGGACAATACTCCTCAATGAAAATTTAAACACAAGCAGATCAATCCAACATATTCTTCCTCAACCTGGGTATGTAGGCAAAGAACTGAAAGAAAGGTACTGAAACATTTTAGAAATCATATTTCCTTAGGTTTAAGATCAAGAAAATTATTGAAGTATTTCTAGTCACCCACAAATTATAACAAATATACATATCTATCCCCTCATATGTGTGTGACTTAAAATTATAAAGCAGTATCCCGGAGAAGAAAACCAAAACCCTGTACATCTGTTTTGCCATTTGGTCAATAAAAACTTTGTATATTTAGTTAGTTAAGATAAACCTATAATTTATATATTTTTTGTAAAAACGGTTGATCCAATTTGTTCATGTGGCAAAAACTTTTATTGTCATAAGATATCGTCTTTTCACATGGGAAACAGTTGGTTAAATCATTATACTAAATAAAGCCAGGATTATATTTCATTCTGTCCTTAATAACTAAGTACCTTTTATTTCATTTCCTGTAACTATATCCGACAATCCATGGCCAAACAAACATCTTACAAATATATGGGATATAAAGATTATTAAGAGCCAAGGGCAGTGGTGCAAGCCTGTAATCCCAGCACTTTGGGAGGCTGAGACAGGAGAATCCTGAGTTCAAAGCCAGCCTCAGCAATGGCGAGGCACTAAGCAACTCAGTGAGACCCTGTCTCTACATAAAACACAAAATAGGGCTGGGGATGTGGCTCAGTGGTTGAGTGCCCCTGAGTTCAACCTCCAGTACCAAAAAAAAAAAAAAAAAAAAAAAAGATTGTTATTACAGAAATAAAGCCATTGGTAAAACACACAAAAAGATAAAGAGGGTTTTGGGATATGGTTGAGTGGTAGAGCACTTGTCTACCATGTGTAAAGCATGGGTTTGATCCCCAGAACATTAGGGAAAAGAGAAAAAAGAAAAAAAGACAAAGAAAGGGAATTAAGAGGGGTAATAACTTCAATGAGATGAAGAAAGAAAAGGAGGAAGGGAGAAAAGAAAATAAGGGAAAGAAGCATGACTTTGACAAGTCACATAAGCTGATATTTTTTCCAATTTTATTTTCTTCCCTCTCTCTCTCTCTCAATAGAATCAGAGTTAACCCCTTGTTTAGGATTTTAAAGAGAACACACAATTATTCAATAATGATAAATGAATGTATCAGTGCTAAAATTCTGGATAAGTTACCATGATTACTTTTATACCTACATAAAGTAAACTTCCATAAAACTGTAAAAACTGAAATATATTTTTCTTAAATGATTAATCCAAAATTTATTTAGTGGTCAAAAACACTGATTTAAAAATATCACAACAGACTTTTAGACAGAGAAAAGTATATTTGTGGATTCATCATTCTCGTGTAGCTTATTGAGATATGTAGGGAGATGACTTATGAAAGAGTAGGTGCTACGGTTTTATTTAAATTTGTCATATAATGTTCTGTACCTGGGATACACTCTTCAGTAGTTACATTAGTTAAATATAAAACAAGTAACTGTCCATAGTTTTTTTGTCGAAAACTTCAAAGCAGTAAAACTGCATGAGGCAGATATTTCAAAAGGAAAGTTAGTAGTCTCAATTGCTAAGGAAGTTGGCTCTATGTTTTAATTGAGCTAATATTCTGTAAATGTACTGCATTGTGATAGGGAGTTATTACTATGAATACAAGTTACTACTATGAAGGCAAGTTATTACTAATACAAGTTACTACTAATAATGCAAGTTATTACTATGAATGCAAGGAAGTTGGCTCTACGTTTTAATTGAGCTAATATTCTGTAAATGTATTGCATTGTGATAGGGAGTTATTACTATGAATACAAGTTATTGCATATTTAAGAGCTGTGCACAACAGATATGGAGTTAAGACCCTAACCATAACTTCCCATCCACTAAGGCTACAGAAAGAAATTGGACTGGCAATTTATTTCATCAAGGATAAACAATCCAGAATGTACAGGGTTCGGTTATGTACTAAGGTCACAGGACGGGACCACAATCTTGTGATTGTATATGCAAGCAGGTAAGGTTACACAGTTATAAGATTAGATGGAGGAGAATGCTCTAGAATGTGGATCTGAATACTATGAATCATTTCAATGCAAAGAGAGATGAAGGACCCTGGGCATAGCCCTCTCAAATTTGGCCCAAAAATGCAGAGGCAATGAGGTGATTTGAGTATACCACTTGGTAGACAATAAACCATTCCAGCTATTTGGAAACAAGAAAGAAGCTAGAAGACCCTGGGAACAACTTAAGGCTCTGAGATCTGAGATTACTTTAATAACAGTAATTTTTAAATTACTACATATTTTTCTTGCATTTATCCTTGAACTTTTAGTAAGTCTGAGCCATTATGGTCTGATCTCTGTTGTACTCTGGAGAACTGAGGAAAAGAATTTGAACCATTTCTGAAACTTAGTTGCAAAAAGAGAAAGGGGTATCCCTCATTTCCAAAGAACACAGAGATGACAATATTTGTGATCAGCAGAGCTAAGGGCAAATCTTATTACAGCAATCAGCATATGAGGAATTGCTGAAAAAGTGGGGGGGGGGGATTAAAAAGATAAAGTTAGAATTAATGAACCTGAGGGTCTATCTTGAGCATAACTGAGATAGTTCCTTGGAAACTTTCACTTCTTAAGGAACAGTTTTTATGGAAGATCATTTTTATCCATCAAGTCAGTGGTAACCACAGGTATCATAAGCTAAAAGATTAATACATTCACATATATTCAAGGAAAATATTTGTTACTTAATTTGAAAAAAAAATGAATACAAAGGTAAAAGAGTATTTTTATTTTTCCAAATTACAACAGGTAGTATGTGACATAAATATTCATGATCCTATCGATGTCCCCTACAAAATGCAGTCTACTACTTATCTAAATCTGACCCTTGATGTTCTGTTTGCCTTAACAACATATTTCAAAGGAAGAACCACATACATGAGGAAAAACAATACCTGGGCCATAGTTAAACCAAAGATTCTTCACAAACTAATCATGAAGCTTCTCATTAGACCTTCAATATATGCTTAATGGTATTCTCCAATTTCCTCTCAATGTATGATTAGAGGAGAGTTATGTTTTCTCTTTTATTTTATTATAATTTTCTTCATAAGGCAGTTTGCAAAAGCAGTCATCATTCTATTTAAAGTCTTGATGGCAAAATGAAATATAAGTTGGATATAGTTTACAGAGCTGGAGACTGAGGGGCAAGTTCCTGATCAATATAGAGAAATAAAGTGGCTAGTTTGGAACATACACTCACAATGGTGAATCAAGAAAGATGAAGTTGATTATATAAACTGAAAAGACTTTCTGGCAATTTATTTAAAAAAAAAGACCTTTCAAATACTTTCAATTTTAAAAAGTTTTTCTCATGAGTCAACATTATGGTTCTAATAAAAGAAACAGAATATTTTATAATACTGTGGCAAGACAAGCAACCAATGTGCAGTCAAGGTCAGCTAACATCCCTGGATTTAAAAATAAAATTCTACAGATTTACTTCGTCCTATTCTCTCCTACATCTGCTTCAGTGGCCGTAAGGAACCTAGAAGAAATCAAAGGAATGGGATACTTAAGCCTAAAGATTCAGAAATCTAAATCCTGCCTTCTTTTCCACACATGATAGTAACTTTATGTTTCATCTAGGAATTGAGTCTCTGTAGCCATCCACAACCATTCTTAATGGTCAAAAACAGCTATTACAAAAAACAGAGATACCTAGGAGTATGGAAGTCCTCTTAAAATAATTAGTTCCTCATTAGAGAAGGCAATTTTATGTTCAAGAGATTTTACTTTCAGGGTAGATCATTGCTAGACTCATAACAAATGGAAGCTTAAAAAAGTGAAAAGCTTTAAAAGATAGAATAAATGGATATTGCTAAGAATCTTGATTTTTAAAATTCTAAAGTTTTTCATTACTGTATTGGTCTTTAATATGGCACCCCTTTGAGGTAATATAGTTCTATCACTCCTACCTTTAAAAAAAGAGAAAATAATTTTGTTATTTTGCAATACTTATTAACTTCTAATATTCTAATCTTCTCCGTATGGTTCCAATTTTAGTCTATGTGCTGCCGAAGCAAATTGATAAGCAACTTCGTGAAGTGTTCCATATTTTTAAAAAGAACTCAAACTATCACTATTTGCCAATGACATGATTCTATATTAAGAAGATCCAAAAAAATTCCACCAAAAACATTCTAGAACTAATAAATGAATTCAGCAAAATAGCAGGATAAATTTAACACTCAAAAACCAAATGCATTCCTATACATCAGTAATGAATACACTGAAAGGGAAACTAGAAAAACTAATCCACTCACAACAGCCTCAAAAAATAAAATATTTGGGAATCAATCTAACAAAAGAAGTGAAAGATCTCTACAGTGAAAATACCAGAACACTAAAGAATGAAACCAAAGAAGACCTTAGAAAATGGAAATATCTCCCATGCTCAGGGATAGGCAGAATTAACATTGTCAAAATGGCCATTTTACCAAACGTGCTGTACAGATTTACTGCAATTCCTATTAAAATCTCAATGACATTCTTCATAGAAATGGAAAAAGCAATCATGAAATTCATTTGGAAAAATAAGACACCCAGAATAGCCAAAGCAATCTTTAGCAAGAAAAATGAAGCAGGAGGTATCACAATACCAGACCTTAAATTATACTACAGAGTCATAGTAGCAAAAACAGCATGCTACTGGCACCAAAACAGATATGTGGACCAATGTACAGAATAGAAAACACAGAAACAAACCCACAAATACAGTTATCTCATACTAGACAAAGATGCCAAAAACACACATTGGAGAAAAGATAGCCTCTTCAACAAATGATGCTGGGAAACCGGAAATCCATAGGTAGCAAAATGAAATCCCTCTCTCTAACCATGCACAAAACTCAACTCAGAGTGGATCAGGGATCAAAGAATTAGACCAGAGACCCTATGCATGACATAAGAAAAAGTAGGCCCAAATATTCATCATGTTAGATTAGGCCCTGACTTCCTTAAACAAGACTCCTGAAGTTCAAGAAATAAAATCAAGAATCAATAAATGGGATAGATTAAAACTACAAAGCTTCTTCTCAGCAAAGGAAACAATGACGTGAAGAAAGAGACTACAGAGTGGGAGAATATTTTTACCAAACACACATTATATAGAGTACTAATCTCCAGGATATATAAAGAACTCAAAAAACTTAATACCAAAAAAAAAACCCAACCCAATCAAAAAATGGGATAAGGGGGGCGGTTCCAAGATGGCGGCCTAGACGGACGCTGTGGTCAGTCTCTCCAGAGCCAGAGGTTGAACTTGTGGAAATACCATCTCCCAGCCAGCTTCTGGATATCATCATACAGCTACCCAGGCAGGAATTTCACTTGCACATGTAAGCAGGGCCACCAGCCAGCAGCCATAGCCACAAGCAGAGTGACTTCAGCAGCAAGCGGCGGCGGAGCTCAGCCACAGCTGCTCAGCCCAGGGCTCGCCCCGGGCGGGGCCTGCTTCTACAGGGGTACCTGGCTCCAACGCCCACCCAACCAGGCAGGGCCCCTAGCAGTTGCTCGCGTGGACACACGGCCCCAGCCTCTAGCCACTTGGGTGCCCAAATTCAGGGTAAGAGTTGCTCCAGAGACCCCAGCAGAGACAGCCCGCCGCACTTCCGCTCCAGAGCTCCGGTGCACCGGCAGGAGCCGCAGAGGGCCCAGATCCGCCCGCAGGAACCTCCACGGGTGTCCAGCAAGAGGGAGACCAGGAACTGCCACCTTGAGCCACTGAAGAGC
Organism: Geosciurus inauris; assembly: GCA_004024805.1. Lineage (NCBI taxonomy): Eukaryota > Metazoa > Chordata > Mammalia > Rodentia > Sciuridae > Geosciurus > Geosciurus inauris. Next base: position 172 of record PVHX01022201.1, on the reverse strand, counting down.
CCAAACTCAGGAGTTCCTATTCACCGGCAGGAGTGCAAGAGAGGGCCAAAACAGCCTTCAGGAGCCACCTCAGGAGCCCCAGCCAAAGCCACTCCCACTGCCCTCTAGAGATACATCCACTACTTCCACCACCAACTTTAGTGACAGAAGTGCCCATCTGGGGACACTGGGA
>PVHX01022200.1:0-28161 GCA_004024805.1 Geosciurus inauris | reverse complement strand
TGGTTCTTGAATTTGAGAAGGGTTTGTTTGACGAACATGGCTGCCCCATTGTTTGGGGCATAGATATTTAAGATTGTTATGTCTTGTTGATGTATGATTCCCTTGAGCAGTATGAAATGACCTTCTTTATCCCTTTTCACTAACTTTGGTTTGAAGTCTACTTTATCTGAAATGAGGATGGAAACTCCTGCTTGTTTACGCAGTCCATGTGAGTGATAAATATTTTTCCATCCTTTCACCTTCAATCTGTGAGTATCTCTTTCTATGAGATGAGTCTCTTGGAGGCAGCATATTGTTGGGTCTTTTTTTTAAAATCCAGTCTGCCAGTCTGTGTCTTTTAGTTGCTGAGTTTAGGCCATTGACATTGAATGTTATTATGGAGATATGGTTTGTATTTCCAGACATTTTGGTTTATTCTTAGGTTTTTAACTTGACTGGTTTTCTCCTTTGATTGGCCTTTAATGTAGCTCCCCCTCTGCAGGTTTTCATTGTTGTTTTTGATTTCCTCCTCATGGAATATTTTACCAAGAATATTCTGAAGTGCCAGCTTTCTTGCTGTGAATTCTTTTAATTTTTGTTTATCTTGAAAGGTTTTTATTTCATCATTAAACCTAAAACTTAATTTTGCTGGATATAAGATTCTTGGTTGGCATCCGCTTTCTTTTAGCCCTTGGTATATGCTTTGCCATGATCTTCTTGCTCCCAAGGTCTGGGTTGAGAAGTCTGCAGTGATCCTAATTGGCTTCCCCCTATATGTAATCTGGTTCCTTTCTCTTGTGGCTTTTAAGATTCTCTCCTTATTCTGAAAGTTAGGCATTTTCATTATGATGTGCCTTGGTGTAGTTCTGTTGTGATTTTGAATATTTGGTGTCCTGTAAGCCTCTTGAATTTTATTGTCCAATTCATTCTTCATATTTGGAAAGTTTTCTGATATTATTTCATTGAATAGATTGTTCATTCCTTTGGTTTGGAGTTCTATGCTTTCCTCTATCCCAATAATTCTTAAGTTTGGTCTTTTAATGTTATCCCAAAGTTCTTGAATGTTCTGTTCATGGCTTCTTACCATCTTCACTGTGTGGTCAACTCTATTCTCCAGGTTAAATATTTTGTCTTCAGTATCTGTCTTCCAAGTGGTCTAATCTTTTGGTGATGCTTTCCATTGGTTTTTTTTACTGGGTTTATTGTTTCCTTCATTTCAAGGATTTCTGTGTGGTTCCTTTTCAGATTCTCTATCTCCTTATTGAAGTGATCTTTTACTTCCTATATTTGCCTATGTATCTCTTTATTGAGGTCATCTTTTACTTCCTGTATTTGCCTATGTATCTCTTTATTGTAATGGTCTTTTGCTGACTGGGCTTGCTCTCTTATATCATTCTTTAAGTCACAGAGCATTTTCATTATGTACATCCTGAATTCCTGTTCTGTCATTTTTTCTGCTGTACTGACCATGGATTCTAATAGTGTGTTATCTTGGTTTGTTTGAGTCCCTTTCTTCCCTTGTTTTTTCATGTTGATTGCATGTCTTTCCTTCTAGTACTGCTGATTTAAGTTGTTACAGTTTTTACTCCTATACAGGTATAGTTTCCCTGCAGGGTTTTAATACATCTCTTTTAAGGGGGAGACCAATATTGATTGATATCAATACAAGCAATATATAGTTTCAAACCAAGTACTTCCTAATATCTCCCAAATACATTGGCAGTTTAGTCATGATATATATATCAATTATGGGTTCCTTTACAATTTATTATGTAAACAATAAGTTTGCACAAGGGTCTATAGTTTCTGTTGGTGGGCTAAGGAACCTTGAGGGTGGGGTGTAGAATAGAATGTTGGGGTAGTAGGAAGTGAGGATATGGTTATTAGATCTTAGAAAGCATGAAAAAGGAATCCAAGAGAAGTTGGCTATTACTAGAAAGAGCGACCGAGAGTTGGGGAAGACCAATAAGGAAGAAGAAAAGAGAGTACAGCAAGGAGAGATGGTAGCAAGAAAAATAAAACATATGGAAGCGGGGGTTACAAAACTATATACTATCACTCTAGTATACAGTTCATAAATCCCAATCTACCATGTCCCACTGCATAACAAATACTTGGTTTCACAACTGTTGGAGATTAGAGGGTAGGAAAAGAGTGAGAGAGAAAAGAGGGAAGGAAAAAGATAGGAAAGAAGAAAAGAGCAGTGAAATAAAACAAAAAGATTAAACAATGGAAATATTAGGAGAAAAAGATAAAGGATAAAATAAAAAATAAGAATAAAAAAAGTAAAAAAAAAGTCTCAATGTAAATAAACAGGGATGGTTCCTTTCACCTTCAGTAGGTGGCATTGTCCGTTGCTTGCTGGACTTTCCCGCTGGTGTCCTGGGTGTGGTTTTCACAGCAGGGTGTAACTCTGTGCCTGGCCGCTGGTGGAATCGCCGCTGATTCACGGTGTTCTCTGTTGAGTTCAGTTTGTTTCCAGGGGCTGTCCCATGCCCCCTCATGTGGAAGCAGGCCCTGCTTGGGCCGAACCCTGGGCTGGGGCTCTGAGCCACCAACAGCAGAGCTGCCGGCAGAGGAGCTCTGCTGCCTTTTGCTGCTGAAGACACGCTGCTTGTGGCAATCACTGTTGCCTGGTGGCCCTGTGTACACGCGCAAGTGAAATTCCTGCGGAGGTAGCTATAGGATGATGTCCAGAAGCTGGATGGGAGATGATATTTCCACAACTTCAATCTCCGGTTCTGGAGAGACTGACCATGGTGTCCGTCTAGGTTGCCATCTTGGAACCACCCCCCTTGATGTTTGGTTTTTAACTTGATTTGGCTTCTCCTTTGATTGGGCTTCCTTGTAGTGTATTTTCTCCCTTTGCAGATTTTCATTGTTATTCATTTCTTCCTCTTGGAATATTTTGCAGAGAATGCTCTGTAAATTATTGCTGTAAATTCTTTTAACTTTTGTTTATCATGGAAAGTTTTTATTTCATTATCAAATCTGAAGCTTCATTTTGATGGATATAAGATTCTTGGTTGGTATCCATTTTCCTTCAGGGCTTCATATATTTTGTTCCAGGAACTCTTGGCTTTGAGAGTCTGGGTTGAAAAATCTGTTGAGATTCAAATTGGTCTCCCCCTATATGTAATCTGACTCCTCTCTCTTGTGGCCTTTAAAATTCTATCCTTATTCTATAGGCTGGGCATTTTCATTATAATGTGCCTTGGTGTGGATCTGTTGTAGTTTTTACACTTGGTGTCCTATAAGCCTCTTGTATTTGGTTTTTCAATTCATTCTTCAGGGTTGGAAAATTTTCTGACTTTATTTCATTGAAAGTGTTGTGCATTCCTTTGGTTTGAAACTCTGTGCCTTCTTGTATCCCGATAAGTCTTAGATTTGGTCTTTTGATGCTATACCATAATTCTTGTATATTCTATTCATGGTTCTTTACCATCTTCACTGTGTGGTCAACTTTATTTTCAAGAGTGTATATTTTGTCTTCATTATTTGAGGTTCTGTCTTCCAAATGATTTAGTTTTTGATGATGCTTTCTATTCTGTGCCTTCCTCTATTCCCATAAATCTTAAATTTGGTCTTTTGATGTGAAATCAAGCCAGTTGTCCAGAACATCAACTTCTTTTTCTATTAAGTCTATCCTGCTTATGACTTCTGCACATTTTCTATGTGTGTGAGGAGATTGAGGTGCAACTGAAGATGTGAGTCTTCTAGGTCTTCAGTGCCCTTTTTATCATCATACACAAATACCTTATTCTGTGCAACTGAATTCTTTTCTGGTATTTCATACTCTTTTGTGAGTATTGTGAATTGTTTTTATCTCCTGTGTGAAATTCCTATTCTTCAAAACTGCTGATATTATCATTATCTAAGCTCCCAGCTCCACCACCGCCTCCTCTTCTTTTCTTCTTCTTCTTCTTCTTCTTCTTCTTCTTCTTCTTCTTCTTCTTCTTCTTCTTCTTCTTCTTCTTCTCCTCCTCCTCCTCCTCCTCCTCCTCCTCCTCCTCCTCCTTCTCCTCTTCCTTCTCCTACTTCTCCTTCCTTCTTATTCTTATTCTGTTTTGGTTTGTAGTGATCTTTGTCTCTTCTCCTTTCTTTATCCTTTTCTTTCCTCCTGCTCCTCCTCCCCCCTCCTCCCCTTTTTCTTCTGTTTTGGTTTGTAGTGATCTTTGTCTCTCTTCTCTTTTCTTTTTTTATCCTTTTCTTTCCTCCTACCTGCCCAGAGTGGATGGATTCAATTAAACTGCTCATGCAATGAGTCTGGAACTCCTGCTGTAAGAGGCGATCTTCATTAACAGAGTTGAGAAATCCCAATTACTGACACCAAAGGCTTTTTTCTTCCAATTTCACTTTTTTTCTGTTTTCAATATTCCTGCTGCTGCTGGAGCTCCTTGCCCACCAGCCACTGCTTTGGAAGCATGATTACTAAGCCTCTGTGCATCTTCCTTTTCTGCCCTGGAACATTCATTGTGGAGGGAAAGATAATGACACTACAACTTCTGAACCATGACTTAAGTCAAGAGGGAGACAGGGTCCCATCTTCTCAAGTTGTAAATGCACAACATTGGACATCCATGGTACTGAAGACTCTTGCTGATTCTGAGAACTGATGGATAATATTTTTCCATCAGTGTCTGGAGAGGGAGAAGAAACCTTTTCTACAGAATCATCAGGCATAGGTAAGGTAGCTAACTGCTTAGATCATCTTCTCTGCTCATTATGCTTGCAAGGTTTAGGGGGATTTCCAGGCCGTGGAGGACTAGTTTTATTCATTACTGAAGAAGAAAGCAGAGAGACAAGCATCAAATCCTTGACTTGTATTAATTCTGGGGAAAGTTGGGATTAAGGGGGTTTTATACACCCAGAAGAATCTCCAGATTTATGTTTGCATTTCTTGCTGTGAGCCTTCCATGAAGACAAAGTTGAGGATAAAACAGTGAAGATTTCTGAGTGTTGGCAGAACTGCTAATGTCAGCTTCATTTTTTTTTCTGACTTTAAGGTTTAGGTGAAATCATCTGTTACAACATTGGAGCTGTTTCATTGTAGTCTTCTTTTTTATCAGCACCATCCACCCCAACAGATTTAGATGCCAACAAACCAGTTTTCTTGTCAAGTCATGCTCTCTGCCTGAAATGAGTTGCTTTGGTTATTTTTCCCTTGTTTGATAATGTTCTTTCTGGCTGTGGAAAGACCATCTTTGGAACATTCTCTAGATGAAGTCCAAATATTTCACTAGATGTAGGTAGATCTTCCTTCATCTCAACCTCTGGTGTGACTACGCAAGTCAAAGTTTCTTCTTTGAAGGGACATTAAACCACTATCTCTCTTCTTTCTCTTTTTATTTGTTGCTGTTAGCACTGGCTTGGGGTTTACTCCCTGTTTTATTCTTGACTTCAGCTACAGTAGCTGCTTTGACTAAAGCTATCCAATCCTTATTTCCCATTAGACTGGTTACATGATCCAGCTGGGTGGTTAGGACACCAGTTTAGTGGGTGCTGGGATTTTACCTGGAATAGAAACTGCTCCTTAGCATCCTCAGGTATGGCTTTAATGTGCATTCTTCTTAAATAATGAATGACACTAACATAAGTTTAATTTTCTTTATTACATGCTTTCTTTGTTAATTGCTTCCATTAATAAAAGGTGTTTGAACAAGCTGTAAATACACACATACACTCACATAACAACAGAAAACCTGTTGAAAAACAGAACTTTGTTCAGATTCTTGAACTTTATTAACATCTCCATTATTGATTTAACATAACCTTAAGAATACACATTTTAACTGGGCAAGATGACTCATGGCTGTAATCCCAGCACACTGGGAGGCTGAGGCAGGAGGATTTCAAGTTTGAGGCCAGTCTCAATAACTTAAGGACATATAGTCTCAAAAAAAAAAAACACAAACATTTTTTTAAAGGACTGAAGATGCCACTGGGGATAAATCTCAGTATGGGGATAGGAGGGATTTACATTTAAAAAATCACTATTAACATTTGTTTTCTATTACTATATAAGAGTGTATGTGTTTGTGTGTATGTGTATGTACACTTGTATATATATGAATTTAAATGTATGATTTTATTTACCTAAGCATCTATTCGTAGTATTCAGGATAAGACCAGGAAACTTCCTAGTAAGTTGATGTAAATAATGTAAACTAGCATTATGGCAATTAACTCCAGCTAAATCATTTATGAAGTAATTTCCTATTGAAACTTACCTGCATATCTTATGGGAACACAATGCCCCCTAAATTTTGCTTGAGTGCACACTACAGGAGATCTGAAAGGCTATGGGCAGACACATTACAGTACATTTCAAAAGAACTGTATAGCAGGGAAGCTAAAGGATTTAATATACTGTTTTATAAATTAAATGGTATAAGACAAACAAACACCTTATGGGGTTGAGGATGTAGCTGTGTGGTAAGGTGCTTGCTTTCCTAGAATCCATGAGGTTCTGGGTTTGATTCCAAGCACTACTCATTATCAATTAATTAATTCTTCCAGCAAAGTCTGTTTAAAAATAGGTAATGTTTAAAAATTCTGAAGGTGAGTGTCATTCACAGTTTTCCATCCTTGAATACTAGAAATGTAGAAAAAGTTGTTACCTTTTTTCTTGGGGCTGGGTGGTGGGTGGTGGTAATTCATTTTGATGTTTGTCAGTTTTGCAAAATAGGAATTGAAACTATCAATTTCAGTTCAAACTTAAACTCCAACTCTGATAAGTCCTAGTTTTCATGTTGAACCCCAGAGAAGACTCAAGATTCTAGCCAAGCATGGTGGCATGACCCTGTAATACCAGTAGCTCAGAGGCTGAGGCAGGAAGATCACAAGTTCAGAGCCAGTCTCAGCAATTTAGTGAGGCCCCAAGTAATTTTGTGAGACCATGTCTGAAAATAAAATATGAAGAAGGGCTTGGAATATGGTTTAGTAGTTAAGTACCCCTGGGTTCAAGCTCTGTTACCAGAGGGTATGGGGCAGGGGGGATGATTCTATCAGGCATTTTTAGCCACTGTCAAATAAAATAGGGTCCTAGAAACCAAATTTGTGCTTTTTTTTTACAGGACAGATCCTAATCTTACTCATTAAAAATTTACAATTAAAGCAAAAACACTACAGACAATCCTTTGCAAAAAAGTGTGAAATATATTAAGAAAAAACCAGAATAAAACATTCAAAATAAAAAGCCTTTACTAAAATGAAGGAGAAAAAATAGCTAAGAAATTTACTTCTAATTTAGGAGTAATGGCAGATGTACAAATTATAGGTCAAAAATATTTCTAAATACACAAATCTATATCAGTCCTGCAGTAGGCTGCTTGTCACTTCCTTTACTCATTCTTGAAGTACTATACTTCATTTTTGCTAGTTTTGCTTTTTGAATTTCTACCAACTATAGAGCAAACTCATTAACAACACAAAGCCTGCCTATGGCATAAAGTTTGCAGAAACACAGGAAGAGTGAGGGTTGCTTCCAAAGGAAGAAATATAAGGAGGGTCCGGGGAAGTGAACAGGCTTGACAATTCTTAGTTCCACAAATATGTGCATGCACACATGTGAGAATTATTTTCAACTGAGAATTTGGAATGGTTTGTAAGGACTCAAGACACTACTACTGCATGGGTATGTTTGAGATTGAAACCACATCAAAATTGCCTTTTTGGCCAGGCACAGTGGTGCATGCCAGTGGCTTGGTAGGCTGAGGCAGGAGGATCAGGAGTTCAAAGCCAGCCTCAGCAACATAGCATGATCCTGTCTCAAAAAAACCCCAAAAATCCCATAATAAAAAAGGGTTGGGGATGTGGCTCAGTGGTTGAGCGCCCCAGGTTTGATTTCCCAGTACTGAAGCGGGGAGGTGTGTTAACAAAAAACACTTCATTTTATGATGAGTATAGTCAGGTACTCTAAAGCCAACATAAAGGGTTGTAAGACATCATCAGCCCTGTGGGAGAAACAAGAGCATGTACCAAGCACTATGAGTATAGAGGCTGAGCTAAGGATGCTTTGCTCTTCACCAAAAAGTAGTACAGGAAGAGCTGGGAGTTTCACTCTGGAGAGGTGGACTGAAATGAAAGGGTCTTTGGAATTTAGGAAAAAAATCTCTTTGTGGCACCTCTTCTTTCATTCTAGGGTGAACTGATTTTGGGTGACATATCTCCTCTGGGGGCACGAATACTACAATAAACACAGGCCTTACAAAGATATGGGAGTGGGTGTGGATCTGGGTCAGATATAACCCTTAAATTCACCTGGTGTCCTCTAGTGCCAAATCCTGGGGGTAACCCTGACTGACTGTGCAGGCAGTTCCAGTACCAAATCCATGTTTCTTCTCAAAATCCCCAAGGAATAATTTTATTGCTTCTCAGGTAACCAAAAATCTATTGTAAGTGGTGCAGAATGCTATTTATTTCTTAGTCTAATCTGATGACTTTAGATGATAGAAATGAGAATTAATAATAGTCTCATCTCTCTAGGAGTTGTTTTCTTTCCAGGCAAGTCTGGTTTGTTTCCTGCAAACAGCAGAGTGAAATCCAATATTTGAATGATGCAACAGGAGAGGAAAAGGAAAGCAAAACAAAATAAGATGAAAGAAAAGGGAAGAGAGGGCTTACAGTACAAGACAGGTTTAAAAGATGCAAATGGACCCAGGAGGCTGATAAACCCCTTTTCCTGAATCACCATTCTAGGGAGCTCCCTTTGGTAATCCTATGCAAGATCAATTCCAATCAGATGACATGCCTACATTAAATATGCTTCAGCAATTGCAGCAAACCCAACTGAAAAATCATGTTGAATTCAACACCAAGAATAAACAACTCTATTGGAAACTGAAACACACACACACACACACACACACACACACATGCACACCCCAACACCTTCTCTCCTCCCCATCCACGAAGACAAAAAACAAACCCAAACCAAAACAAAACCTAGGTCGGTATTTTCCAAAGAGCATTTTCAAACTCTGAAAAGAGTAGTGTTAAACAAAGCCAGATAAGGCTCTTTGCCTCAAGATTTTTAGCACCTTGAAAGTGCTAAGGTGCATTGTGATAGAAAGTATTTAGCATGATCTACAGTATCCTGTTCCTCTATTGAATACCAAAGGAATAAACTTAGAAAAAACACTTTGGAGAAATTGCATGTCTTTGCCATAAAAACGCTTTACTGCTTTATATAGTAGAGAGAACAGTGGGAATTTAGGTATCAGACTGAGTTCTCTGTCACTGATTTATCATATATGTAGAATAAATCACTTAACTTTGATGGACTTCAGTTTCCCCATCTATAAAATAGGGGAGCTGAAAAAGAGTTCCTAATATTCAGTGAAGATCTATGATTATTGATTTAGGAAATGAAGATGGGGATTTATTTCCATACTAAATGTTAGTGTATGGAGCAAAGAAATGGCACTTGGACTTTGTATTTTAAACATGTTTTCCCCTTTGTCTGATTATTATGCATAGGATAGGAATGTAGAGCAAATGCAAATATTAAAAAATCATAATGAAAGAGAAATGCAAAACTATAGTTAACACTTCACTTCTGTGCAATCTAAGGTGACTGTATAATGAATGTAGCATTCTAATGAGGATGAATGAGTGTGAAAAGTCATATAAACCAAATGAAAAGCCAGCACATGTGTAGCCCAAGTTTGATCAGGCAAAGTGGAAAAATGGTCACTTGTAGCCAAATCTCAAATTTCCAGATGAGTGAGAAATAAAAATATAAAAAGAAAGGAAACTCAGAAATGAAAGGTAAAAGAAAATGACTTTCTACACTCTTCTAATGAAGGCAAGCCCTTGTCCTGGGGCAACAGACCTGGCAGGCTGGAGTATGGGGTGGCAAGCATGGGCTGTGGCTGTGCAGAGCCCATTGCACCAGTGCAGGACTTAGTCCTGGCAAGCCAGAGCAAAGGTGACCTGATGCACACTGACATGTCACACAGTGGCAGCTTGGTCTGGGCCAGTGCGGATGCAGTGTAGCCTAGAAGCCCAAGCATCCATGACCCATGGACCTTAACCTCCCACTTCCCTGTGAGTGGAAAGAAAACAGAAGAGGGGAGCACACATGAAAGTTCAGACTCAAGGGCTAATCAATAGTGTTGGTACATTCCAAGACCTGATTAGCATAAATTTGTACCAGTGGTTGCCCCAAAAGCTATATAAACCCCTATACTAGCACACTCAAGTGGTAACCTGCTATCAGGTTCCCTTTCATCCTGCCAAGAGCTCTCTTTCTTTCCAACTCCACTAAATCTTACTCCTTTCACTCTTGCCTTCCATTGTTGTGCATTTCATTCTTCATATTTGAGAGACAAAAACTGGGAAAGAAGAAATTGGCAGTGAGCTTCTAGGGTCTGCTTCAACAATGGAGGGCACAGACTGGCTTTGCCCACTGTGACCATTGAAGTTGATGCTGGCAAGTATCCCCATCTTGATTAGCTAGTAACAGTAAAATGGGTTTTCTGGGCTGTAGAGGCCTGCAGCTTACACAGTCCCCTCCTTCCAACAGAAGTAGAGGAACTCCACTTTCAATATGACAAGCATGTTTTAGACCATGAGCAGCAAGCAGAAGCAGTCAGCAATAAACCCTTACCTTTTGAAGGCATCTTCACATAAGAAGACTGAATGGGAAGTTTAGAATGCCATCACTAGGCTAGTACATTTCTCTGCGGCATTCTATTTGTAGAGGCACATGACCTCTTGCCTGCACAGAAAATCCTAAAATGGCACAGAGTAACAGTATTTATAATAATAGCGGCAATTCATTAAGGAAAGGCTAAATTATGTTCCACTGTTCATATTTACTAAGGTAGGGAAGTCAGAATCATGGAACTGGAAAGAGGCTTCAAAATTGTTGTCAATCACATTTTTAAACCAAAAAATGAGAAAATATATGTAAATAATATGTGTGATAAGGGATTAATGTCCAAAATAGAGGACTCATAAAATTCAACATAACAACTCCATTCAAAATAAGGAAAAGAACAGTTATTTCTACAAAGATGATCTATGAATGGCCAAATACCTGAAAAGATGCCCACTAATCATTAGAGGATGTAAGTCAAAACCAAAGGGAGCAGTTGCTAGAGCTGCTGCAGTGCACCCCACCTCACCCAGCCTTGTCACTGTCCCCTCAAGTCTCTTTTTTCCTAAAAGCTCTGAGAGCTACTCCCTTCTCCCTTGTGCCATGCTTCCACCAACCTAAAGCAGTCCAGATGAGCAGGATGGGGGGCTTCATGGGGGTGAATCTTTTCAGATGTGGTAGCTCAACCATGCCAAGAGGTTTCCCTGATCTGGGTCAAGCTGTTAGCGTGGAGCTTGCGGGTATCCAGGCACAGTCTGGGGACACCTCTTGGTGGGCCCAAGCCAACAAGCTGGTGGCCCTGAAAGCCCTAGTGGACAAGCTCTGGCAGGAGAAGCACACAGCCAAGGTGGAGCATGACAACCCAGCAGAAGAGCTGGAGGGCCTGGCAGGTCCATGTTAGTAGCTTGAAGTGGCATGTCTAGGACTGCCCAGGAGGCTGGGCACAGCCAGCTTGGGATAGAGGCCAAGAAATGAGCCCAGGGCTGGCTGAGCACATAGGCCGCAGAGGTGGAGCTCCAGCTAGAGTCTCGGCCCTTAGCGCACTAGGAGGAATGTGCCAGCCTGGATGCTTAGGCTCCCTGGGCCCCTTTGTCCCCCAGCATGGCCCCTGAGGTGGAGGAGTTGGTCTGTGGGCTTGGTGAGGCATGGAGCAGGGCAGTGCATTGCTACCAGGAGCTCATGGTGCACAAGGAGATGTCCTAGGGCCAGGCCCGTGAGCCACTGGGCAGAGCTGTGTAGGGTGCTCTGGAAAGTGGCCTGAAGCTGCCCCAGCTCCAAACAGAGCACAGAGGCCTCCAGGAGTGCAGGGAAGCATTGGAACAGAGGTTGGAGGGCCACTGTGGGAGACTGAAAAGTTCAAGCTGGCTATGGAGCCCCTGGAGCAGGAGAAGCAGGGCCTCCAGAGTCAAGTTGCCCTGGTTTTGGAGAGTCAACAGCAGTTGGCACACCTCAAGATGTCCCTCAGCTGGGGCTGTACTTCAGTCATAGAACGCTTGCCTCGCATATGTGAGTCACTGGGTTCAATCTTCAGCAGCACACAAAAATAAATAAATGAGGATATTTTGTCCATCTACAACGAAGAAACAAAAATTTTTTAAAAAGTTAAAAAAAAAAGATGTTTCTCTACCTGGAGGTGGCCATATAGAGGACCCTTCTGGAGGCTGAGAACTCCTGGCTGTAGGCACCTGGTGGCAGTTCCAAAGCTTCCCTCAGCTTTCAGGACCCAAGCTTGGAGCTGTATTTCCCTGGGACCTCAGAGGGTCAGAGTCTGGGACCTCTGCTCCTTGTTCTTAACCCAATTACCCTCCCCTCATCTTTGCCTAATACTCTTGAGACACCTGTACCAGACTGTCTGAAGAGCTAGAAATTCCTTCAGGCCTCTACCCCCACCTTGGCCAGCACCCCCATCACACTCACACCTCAGGTTTCCTGTCATTCTATGAATGTAGCAACCACAACACAAGATACTCCTGTCTCTCTGTTCCAGCCACAGGGCGTGGGATCCCATAGGCTCCAGAGCCCATGTGGGCTGAAGCCAAGCTGCTTATCTCTGCCAGCATCCTCCCAGGAGCAGAGGAGACTAGGGGCAAGCAGTAAGAGGCCAGTACAAACTTGGCTCCTGGAGATCAGGTCCCTTTGTCCTGACCCCTTGGCCTTGATCTCAATTTAGAGGCTACAGATGGAAAACTAGAGGATCTATATCCAGCATATTCCAGGAAGAATGTGAAGGGCAAATCTGGAATCTGGGGCTAGTAGAGAAGGAAGCGGCTGTAGGGGTCAAAGTAGAGAGAAACTTGCAGCAGAAAACATGGAAAGAAGGAGACCTGGACATGAAGCAAATTCAGGACTCTCAGGATCCTTTGGATAAAGAAGCCCCGAAGGCTCTGGTAATTAATATTCAAGAGCCACGAATGTACTTGGAAAACCAGAGACACAAGACATTAGAGAAGGATGATCAAGAATATCTGAAATCTTTAGAAGAAAACCTAGAAAGAGTAAAAAGTCTAGAAAACAAAAATTAAGAGCTATTGAAATCTTTAGAAAAAAAGAACATGGAGTCAGAGAGATCTCTACAAAAAGAGATTCCTGAACTACCTAGGCCTATAGGAGAAGAGGACTCACAAATATTGCAATCCTTGAAAACTGAGAACCAAGAACTAATTGAACTCTTGAAGGTAATCTAGAGATAGTTTTATCTGCAGGAAAAGAAAATCAGCAATCAGTGAAATCTCCAGAAGAGAAAAAATTAGAATCATTGAGACCTCTCAAAAAGGGGAGCCAATAGCTTCTGAGATCTGAAGAAGCAGAGGAATAGAAATCATGGAGATCTATACCAAAAGAGACTCAGGAGTCCATAAGGACTCTTGAAATGAGAATTAGGAGGTTTTTAGACCTTTGGGAAATAAGAATCAGGAGCCCCCAAAGTCTGTAGAGGATCAGAAGATTGTGAGGCCTCCAGAAAAGGAGAACCAGGAGCCACTGATGTCTCTAGAAGAAGTGGACCAGAAGATTGGGAGATCTCTAGAAAGAGTCAGAAGCCACTGAGGTCTCTTGAGGAAGAGGATTGGAAGATTGTGTGGTCTCTAGCAAAAGAATCAGGAGCCACTGGGGTCTCTAGAAGAAGACCAGAAGATTGTGATACCTCTTGAAAAAGAAACTCAACAGCCCCAAAGGTCTCTAGAAGAGAACTAGATGATTATAAGGCCTCCAGTAAAAGAATCAGGAGTGTTTCTCTAAGGGAGAGGTCTAAGACATTGAGAGCCTTAGAGAAAGAGGCTCAACAGCCACTGACAGCTCTAAGGGAAGAAGAGATGACATTGAGATCTCTAGAAAAGATAAATCCAGAGTCACTGAAGTCTCTTGGAAAAGATCAAGAGATAGTTCTCCTGAAAAAGAGAATCAAGAGTTATTCAAGTTACTGAAAGGAAACAATGTAAAAATGGTGAGATCTTTGGAAACAGAGACTCTAGAACCATTCAATTCTGCAGGAGAGGAGAACCTGGAAATATTGAAATCTCTAGAAACTCAAGAGGCACTGGAGTCTCTAGAAGAAATGAATAAGGAGACAATGAAACTTCTCAAAAAGGAAATTCAAGAACCACTGGCAACTGTGGGAGAAAACCATGAGACACTGAGAGCCATAGAAAAGGAGAATCAAGGACCATTAAGATCATCAGGTGAGTGGAACCTAGGGAATTTGAGATTTCCCAAAGAGGCAGGGAAGGAAAATCAAAGGGTCTGGAATAGGAAGAGAGATTGGAGAAAGGAGAGAATCAAGAGTCACTGAAATTTCTGGGAGAGGAAGGGCAGGAACTACCTTTGTCCACAAATCAATAAGAGGTGGGAGAATATGGCCATGGGGAATAAGGAACTGAGTCAGGAAACCCACCCTGAGATCAAGAAAGAGAGAGGGGGACATAAACTCACATGGTATTGTATTTTTCCATGTAATTATTGTTTTGTAAATTATTTTGAAAGTCCTACCTCCTGACAGGAACATTAAGGTCTTTATTAACAACTCATACTAAGAAATGACCAAGAGGAAATGTGAACCTCTGAGACTCAATGGGCTCAGCTGCACTGGTGAAAGAGAAAGGCATTCTGGAGTTTCCACTGGTGTTTATGCTGACAACAGATCTGATTTCCACTTTCAATTAATTCAAAATATTAAAGTATATGATATTCAAATCCCAGCCAAGATGGGTTTAGAATGTTGCCTCTCAGATAGTTAACAGAAACTTTATCAGAAAGCCCAGCATAATTCCTTTCTGCAGGCCTAGCTGCACTCTACCTTCTGGTCCCCAGAAGAGCCCTATAAATTGAAAAACCATAGAAGACCAGACTTCAGCACTGAGCCTCCTCCATGGTTCCTTGGCCTTGCATCAAAACCTGTGAGTCACAGCAAAAATAGTTCAAAGAGGGATGTTAATAGCAAAAAACACCCACATCAAAAAAGAATGAAGATCTCAAAAACCTAATGCAGTAACCTCAAGAAAGTAGAAAAGCAGGACAAACTAAGCCCAAAGTTGACTAAAGGAGGGAAATATTGAAAATCAAAGGAGAAATCAATGAAAAAGGAGCTATAGAAACAACAGAAAATGTCAACAAAACCAAGAGCAGGTGTTTAGAAACACACAAAATTAGCAAACATTTAGCTAGATGAAGAAGAGGGAAGACTCAACAAGTGAAATTAGAAATGAAATAGGAGACATTGTGACTGACACAACAGAAATACAAAGAATCACATGAAACTCTTATGAAAAGACTACTTTTGTATGCCAGCAAGTTGAATAATCTAGAAGATAGGGAACACATACATTGACACATGCAATCTACCAAGATGAAATTGTGAAGAAATGCAAAATCTTAGCCCAACAGTGAGTAAAGAGGCTGAATCATCAGTGAAGAGTCTCCTAGCAAAGAAGAGCTCAAAACTTGATGGCTTCTGTGCTGAATTCTATCAAATAGTACAAGAAGAATTAAGGGATGATCCAATAGCTCAGCAGCAATGTACTTGCCTTGCATGGCTAAAGCCTGTGTTCAATCTTTAGGTCTGTAAAAAATAAAAGTACAACAAAGAGCACCAATTCTTCTCACACTTCAAAAAAACTGAAGAGGGAATCCTTCCAAGCTTATTTTGTGAGGACAGAACTATTCCTGTTTTATCCCAGATAGTTTTTAAAATTAAATTATTAAGATTTTGAGGTAATTGCTGATTCACATGCAGTTGTAAGAAAACGTAAACCATAATCCTGTCTCCCCTTTCCTGAGTTTTACCCAAGTGTAATATCATGAAAATTTATGGTACAATATCATAATTAGGATACAGAACATTCCTATTACCATATCTCACAATTCAACCAATAAATACAGAGCTCAGAAGATGTGGGGATCTTTCAACATGATGAAAATAACAGCAATGATTAGATTAGGTAGCACCATTGCCAAGGTTCCAAGCTTTTATGCACGTGAACAATGTGCTTACACAGAAACCAAACACTTGGAGAAAAGATGGCCTATTCATCAAATGGTGCTGAGAAAACTGGAAATTGCATGTAGCAAAATGAAATTAAACTATCTCTTGCCCTGCACAAAAATCAAGTGAAAGTGAATCAAAGACTTAAGGCACTAGAAGAGAAACCCCTGTGCCTAGTAGAAGAAAAAAAGTATACCCAATGGGGCTGGGGTTGTGTCTCAGTGGTAGAGTGCTTGCCTAGCACATGTGAGGCACTGGGTTTGAACCTTAGCACCACATAAAAATTAAATAAAGTTATTGTGTCCATCTAAAACTAAAAAAAAAAATTTAAAAAAAGTACACCCAAATATTCATCATGTCAGCTTAGGACCTGACTTCCTTAGCAAGGCTCTTAAAGTTCAAGAAGTAAAATGAGGAATCATTAAATGGGATGGATTCAAACTAAAAAGCTTCTTCTCAGTAAAAGTAACAATAATGTGAACAAGGAGCCTACAGAATGGGAGAAAATCTTTACCACCTGCAACACAGAGTGCTAATCTCCAGGATATAAGGAAACCCCAAAACAAATAACCCAATCAATAAGTGGGCTAAGGAACTGAACAGATACTTCGCAGAAGAAATACAATCAATCAACAAATATATAAAAAAATATTTATCATCTCTAGCCATTAGAGAAATGCAAATCAAAACTACTCTAAGATTTCATCTCATGCCAGTCAGAATGGCAATTATCAAGAATACAAGTAACAATAAATGTTGGTGAGGATGGGGGTAAAAAGATTCACTCATATTGCTTGGGGGACTCAAATAGGTGCAATCACTCTGGAAAACAGTAGGAAGATTCCACAGAAAACTTGGAATGGAACCACCATTTGACCTTGCTATCCCAATCCTCGCTTTATACCCAAAGGACTTAAAATCAACATACCACAGTAATGCAGACACATCAATATTTATCGCAGCTCAATTCACAATAGCTAAATATGGAACCAACCTAGATGCCTTTCAATAAATGAATGGATAAAGAAAATATAGTACATATACACAATCGAATATTGCTTAGCCTTAAAGAAGAATAAAATTATGGCATCTGTAGATAAATGGATGGAGCTGGAAAATGTCATGTCCACAGTAAGCCAAATCCTCAAACCAAAGGCTGAATATTTTCTCTGATAATATTTTCTCTGAATATTTCTCTGATAATCCATAATGAGGGTGGGATATGGATGAATGAAGAAACTTTGGATTGAGCAAAGGGGAGTGAGCGAAGGGGAGTGGCTGTGGAGGCAGAAGGGATGGTGAATGAGATGCGCATTATTACCCTATACACATGTATGATTACACTACCCATTGACTCTACACCATGAACAACCAGAGGAATGAGAAGTAGTGTACAATGTGTCAAAGTGCATTCTACTGCCATGCATAATGAATTAGACCAAATTTAAAAATGAAAAATAATTTAAAGGATAATGGCAGATAGATAGAATTTAACATGATATGATAATGATTGCTAACATATATTAATGCCAGAACCCTGCACTTAGCCACTATTATTTCCCTTATTTTGCTCTACCTTCCACATGTGAGGGATAACATCCAACCCTAATTTTCTGAATCTGGCTTATTTCACTCAGATTAATGTTCTCCATTTCCACCCATTTGCTGGAAAATGCCACTATTTCATACTTCTTTAGCAGTAAAACAACATTGTGTATATATTTCACAATTTATTGACCTATTCATCTATTGATGGGCACCTGGGTTGTTTCCAAAATTTGGCTATTGTGAATTGTATTGCTATAAACATTAAAGTGGCTATATCACTATGGTATGCTGACTTGAGTTCTTTTGCATAGATACCAAGGAGTGGGATAGGTAGGTCATATGCTGGTTCTGTTCCTAGTGTTCTAAGGAATCTTCACCCTGATTTCCAGAGCTATTGTACTAATTTCCCATCCTACCAACCATGTATCAGTGTACACTTTCCTCCACCTCCCTGCCAGCATTTATTATTTGTCTTTTGATAACTGCCATTCTTACTGAGTGAGATAAAATCTCAGTGTAGTTTTAACATGCATTCCCCTGTTAGAGATGTTAAACTTTTTAAAAAATATATATTTGTTGGCCACTTGTGTTTCTTCTCTTGAGAAATAGCTGTTTGGTTCTTTGGACCATGCATTGATTGAGTTATTTGTCTGGGGTTTTAGCATTGAGTTTTTTGAGTTCTTTATATATTCTGCACATTAATCCCCTGTGAGAATAACTGGAAATAGATTTATTTTCCCTTCTACAGGCTCTTCAGTTTGCTCTTCATCATTTCATTACCTGTGCAAAAGGTTTTTAAGTTGATGGTATCCTACTATTGCTTTGTTATTTCTTGAGTTTTGGTTATTCCTTGAGAAGTTCTTCCATCCTCTCCTATCCCCAGTCCAACTGTCATCCCTTGTATTTTCTGAGGCTGAAATTTCACAATGAACTGAGTAGCCTGTGCTATTAAAAGTGAGATCATTTCACTCCCATTATAGTACTGAAGGGAAGAGAAAATCTGAATCTGCACATCTTGCTTTTTATGGTGAATCCCTAAGAATGAAATTTCTTGATCAGTGTCCACATTTCAATATGTTGGCTGCAGTATTCACACCTAAAGTCTCTTTGTGGATTCCAAGACTTGATGGGGAAAGCAGGGGAGGCAGCACCAAAGGGCAGTGGTAAGTTAAGATTAGATCATACAGTAATGAGCCACCATAGTGCCTTCTTAAAAAAAAAAAAACAACAAGGAACAAGGAATGCCTCTACTAGCCTCTCTAGCTCCATAATTCAGCTTCACAGCAAAGTGGCCTGGTTCTGCATGAAGGAAACAAAAATACAGGACAGATTTCCCAGCTTGGAGGCTCTAAATACAGCCATGGAGCCCCTTTTCACTCAAGGAAGTTCCCCTATGGGAAGATCAGGTGGTTATTGAGACCACCTTGAATGGGAAGGGGCCAGGTGCAGTTCTCAGCTACAACAGCAGGACCCCCTTGGCATTTGTGAGCAGGAGAGGACATCACAAAGCATATCAGTTGCTCATGGAAGCTGCTACAAGTTCAGAGCCTTAGGCTTGAAATGAAAGGCACAACCGCAAAGCACCTCTGTGCTACTCCACCAGAGACACACCCAACATGTACCTTATAACTTTATGCAAACTGAAAAAATTATTCCAAAAATATTTTGTTTGACTGCATCTATATGAAATCTTCAGAATATATCAACTGAAAGATATAGAAATTTTGCCTAGGCATGGGAATTTGAAGATAGAAATTAATCAGTAAAAAGTCTCCTTTATAGGCACCTACCAAGTCTGAATCATGAAAAAAAATACAAAAGGTATAAAGAGCAATAATGATTAGAAACATGTAATTAACAATCAAATACATCTCCAAAAAAGAAAATCCAGGACTAGATGGCTTCACTGGTGAGTTCTGTTAAGCACTTAAGGAAAAATTAGCAGCTTGGTAGCACATGCTTATAATCCCAGAACTTTGGGAGCCTGAGACAGCAGGATTGAGAGTTCAAAGCCAGCCTCAGCAATGGTGAGGAGCTAAGCAACTCACTAAGACCCTGTCCTTAAATAAAACATAAAAAGTAGGGCAGAGGATGTGGCTTACTGCTCAAGGACCCCTGAGTTCAATCCCCAGTACCAAAAAAATAAAAATAAAAATAAATAAAAATAACCTTAGAGAAATTGAACTAGAAGAAGCACTTGAAAACTCATCTTATGAGCAAGGAATTACAAAATGCCAAAGGCAGACATAGTACAAAACAATACCATCACCTATATGCCAATATCTCTCAAATCCATAGACATAAATATCCTTAACAAAATACAAGTAAACCAATTCATAGCACATTCAATAAACCATACACTAGGATAGACTGGGATTTATCCCAGGGATGCATGGATTCTTGAAAACACAAATAATTCAGTGTGATAAAGCATGCTGAAGGAATAAAAGATAAAATCACACTATCTCAATAGGTATAAAAATGATTCTGAAAAGATTCAACCTTCTTTCATGATGGATGTCCTCCAAGAATTAGGCAAAAACAGAATGCAGCACAACACAACAAAGGTAATACAGGACCTACCATATCCAAGAGTGAAAAATGAAAGCTTTTCCTTTCAGCTCAAGACCAATGTAGGGATGCCAACACTTCAGGATCTTCTATTCCAAATAGTGCTGGATGTCACAGCTAGAGGAGTCAGTTAGGAAAAAGAAATGTCAGGCATCCAAACCAGGAAGGAAGAAGGAAGAGTTGTCTCTCTTGGCACATGATAAGTGCTAGTCATACAAAAATGCTACAACCTCCACTAAAAACTGTTATAGCTAATTAACAAGTTTAGTCAAGGTTCAGGGGACATAATCCACCTTCAAAAATCACATCAATATCCATACCAGCTCAATTCACAATAGCCAAGCTATGAAACCAGCCTAGCTATGCTTCAACAGATGAACAGATAAAGAAAATGTGGTATATATACACAATGAAATATTACTCAGCCATAAAGAGGAATGAAATTATGGTACTTGCTGGAAAATGGATGGAACTGGAGACTTTCATGCTAAGTGAAATAGGCCAATCCTGAAAAAGCAAAGGCCAGTGTTCTCTCTCATATGTGGATGCAGGGTGAGGATGGGAAGAATAGAAGATCACTTGATTAGACAAAGAAGAATAAAGGGAAGGGAAGGGGAATAAAAATAGGAAAGATAGTACAATGAATTAGACATAACTTTCCTACCCTTATATATGAATACACAAACAATGTAACTCCACATTATATAAAATTACAAGAAAATTATCCAAATTAGAATAGTTTATACTTCATGTATGTATAAAATATCAAAATATACTCTACTGACATTTATATCTAAAAGGAAAAATTTTTTTAAAACACTAAGGGTAGCCCAAAGGGGCAGAAAGCAAGGCGTAGGCAGTGCCAGGACTGTCCAAGCAAAGTCTGCCTGCTGGGAAGGGGGTAGCAAAGTGCACATCACCAAAAGTCAGGCACCAGCCCCCTGGCAGCAGAAATCCTCAGCCTATCCTACCCCAGGCAGAGCCCACCTGAGGTGCTGCCTGGACCCCATCCAGCTGTAGACCCCTCTACACACTAGCCCATGCTTTTTGGGTGGGGTGGGGGATTACACACAAGCAGGCCAGAACACACCAGGACAGGCTTTGGTTGGCACTGATCATCTGCCTGGGCTTCAGCAGCCCCACCCTCCTCACAACTCAAGAAATGCACTCAAAAAATGGAAACCTATTTCTTTGCAACAATCACCTAGATGTCAATTAACACAGAAGCAGCAAAGGGAGACACATGTTTTAGCTCAGGCATTTGTCATACATACTTGATGTGCTCCTTTCTCAACATCAGCATCTCATGAATATGCCTCTGTTTCTCGATGTTCTTCTCACTGCTTTTATAACATACAAAAAATAAATAAAACATACACAGCACATTTTGTGTTGTCATGGTTCTGAAAAAGGGATCTGGCAGGTGATGTCTTCTTCTCATGGTGGTTTGTGGATGCCATGGTTGACAGTGTAAAAGCTATGGATAAATGGCCCCAAAGGCTCAAGTGTTTAAACTTTTGCAGTCTGAGGTACTATCTGGATTTGGTGGAATCACTAACAAGGGGTCCTGCCTGGAAAAAGTTAAGTCAGTAGGAACATGCAAATGAAGGCGATATTATAACTCCTGCCAGGTATTCTTTTGCTTTCTGGCTATTATAATGTGAGCAGCTTCCTCTGTACTTGTTCCTGCTGTGATGGAATACAAACTCCTTAGGACCAACTGACCTTGGACTGAAACCTCTGAAATCATGAACCAAAGCAACTTTTTTTCTTTGTAAATTGATTTTTCTCAGGTATTTCTAATAGTCATGGAAAATGGACTAACAAAGCTAATGATACCAAAGGCTCAGCAGATGCCAGAAAACAACAACAACAACAACAAATGGGGTCTTATCGCACTCACTTTCCTGAATCTTCTCTTCCCACTTCAGGGTGAGGGTGGCAAAATCTGTCTAGCACAGCTCCTCAGGTTGACCCCCATTCCTTCCCTGGCTGACAACAATGTTAATAATGTGCAACATGAATGCCACTTAAATGTTCCCTGTTGATAGAGCAATATGCTGCCAGTTTTTGCCACAATGCTCCATAAACCACACTTGAACTTACAGATGTTTTTCTTTCTATGGAAAAGTTTCCTAGCAATATTTGCATTTTTCATTTTCCTGGATGCTGCCAGATGGCTTTACACCAAGACTGGTGCTACAAGTCATGGGTCCTGATGGCCTGATGGTGCATGGGACTGTCTGGTATGTATTTAATCATCCTTCCCTGCCTGGGGGAACTACAGTCTTTCCCACGCAAGCTCTGCTTCTGTATTTAGATCTCCGTTCTCATGTCTCATCTCCTATATGTCTGCTGCTCCCTTCTTTCTTTGCAAGGAAAGTAAACTAGTGATGAGCTCGAGTTTTTGCTGTTTAAGACCAACCCAGGGTGGGACTGCTCACCTTTCTTCTATAAATATGAATATAAATATGTCTTGGTCTCCAAGCTCATTAATTTGTTTTAATCTTTATCAGGTACTTCCTCACAGTTTCCTTTAGTACTTAAACCATGCAGTTACTATTATTTTTGCCTTGGTATTCCAATATAGAAGTCATGTAAGTCTAATTTCTCCACTAGACACAGTTTTGTTTATGTCCCAGGAGGTAGAGGATGTAGGGCTTTTCTTTGCAGAGCTTTCTCAATAGCCTTCGAATCTTCCTAGATAGTCAACTGTATTGGACATGGGTGTTTCTTGAATGCTACATGAAAATTAACCAATCATATTACTATTTATTACTAATCTTATTAGATCTTGATAAAAATATGGCTTTTTCTTCCAATTCTCTGTATTGGTTAAAGGATTTTTGTATGTGTGTGTCAAAATATATAATTAAGTTTTGCAGTGATTCTGAGGACTTACAAATAACATGTTGTTTTCTGTTTCCACAAGCAACAATCTACATACCAAATACAAGGCATTCATTCTCTTTTAACTTGGTGTAATTTTGAGAGACTGACATTGAAAAACCTTCCTGTTGATGTGTTTTTATTGAGCTTCCTGACTTCAATAGCAGCTTTGGCTTTGCGTATTTAGTCACTATCTTGCTTACATCACACAGGTTTCTGCTTTATTTCTGCAGCAACTTTACTTTCCATCACTGCATCACATCACATGTTGGAACTGTAGAGTCCATCTTGCCTGAGGTTAATATCACCCACTCTACCTTGATTTAATTTGTACCTCTCTGCAAACTTAATTCCTGCCAGCCCTACTTGACAATACTGGCTCACATGCATTTTTTGTATGCAAAACATAGCTTGTATTCATTTTTAGATAGCATCTTGACACCTTCTATGTGCAAAGGGAGATATGCTTTCCATTTCCCTTTTGCTCAATTATGTACTTACCTTGATCATTTCCTCACAAGTTCCTATTTGTTCCTTTTCCTTGATTAATTATACAAAACTCTCCCCTGTCTATTGCATTGGGAGGCACCTCCTCATTTCTGTTCTTACAATGAACATGAAGAAAAACCAGAATAAGCACTCTGATTTCACATGCTTTAAGTTACCTGTTTTTATCCACAATTCTATACCTTGTAGAGAAAAAAATATCAGACTTCCAACTAGTTATGCTATACATAACAACTCAGCCATACAGGTCACAAAGTTAATGTTTGCCTAAGTTGCTTTTCAAAAACTGGCAGGGGTTTGTTTAACTCAAAACACCTGAAAACTCTAACTCTCTCATTTGTGCCTCCAAGAGTCCCATGGGTGAGTTTCTGATGTCAAAAGTCCAACAAGTCCACCCTCAGACCATGCTACTGTGGCCATTTTCTTAAGACGTGTCCCATCAAGCCCTACATAGTTTGACTATGCACACAGACAACTGAATCCCTCGCCTCAAATCACATTTACCTGGCTTTCTTGTCACATAAACACCCCTAATCCTCATGGAGGCAGATTGGAGTCTGGAATCTCTCCCAATCAGCTTTGGCCATCTTATGAATGAACTTTCTCTTGAGCCACTTGCAGATTCAGGGAGGATCACTGTGAGGAAGGCATGACAGGCCTGGTTTGGGAACACATAAACCACTGCCTAGACCCTGGAAGACTCTCTTTCCATCCCTTTGCTTTGGAGTTTAGGGAAGAAAAGAGTCTGCTTGTGAACACATGGTTTTCATTTTGGCCACCTCTTCAGAACTAAGACTGAGTTTCCAGGGCAAGCTATTCTCCAAACTAAAAGGTCATTCCTCACCTCTATTGCAGCTAAGGGTGCCCAGCTTAAGCTGAGGAGAAATGAGCAGAAGGAATGTAGAAACTAAGGGGTCAGCTTGCATGGAGCCAACACAGCTGTGTGGCACTCTATTCTTCCCTTTCTCCAACACACCCTCTGAAATGCAGCATTGGGGGCCAGGGACAGACCCAAAGGAAATCACCTCAAGAGAGCCTGGGGCAGAAAGAAAATGAGGTGACTGTATGGGTGCAGTGCAGGTCAGCATAGAGCACCACCTCCAGGTCTTCTATAGCACAAAGTTCTTTCTCTCTCTCTTTCTCCTGTCCTCTATGATACTAGAATTTCTGTAGTATCCCACCTAAGTCACCAGTATCTCCTTAAATCGCTGTGTGAATTCAGACCAGACCCTTCCCTCCTCTGGGACACATATATTCCTGTCTCATTAGGAAGCCAAACCAGGAATATCATCCATGTTTCCGAGGATCTAGTGCCTTCACCAGTCTCCCATCCGAACCAAATAACAATAGTTAAAGGACCTCATATCCACATTTGGGATCCTCCTCTCCCCCCACATCCATGTTTCTAAAAGAGGCTGATTATACTTTCTAGCTTTGGGGAGATAAAACAAAATGACCTCACATTGAAGGAAGGATGAGAGACCTGGGCATGTGTTGTGTGGCACTGTTTCCATGCCCATGCCAATGGGAGCACATACATGCTATAATCACAAGGCCAGGCTGCACCCAGCAGGAGGCACCTACATGCATCCTGGGAAGACAGTAACATGGGACCATGAAGCACCACTCTGCCTAACCCTACCTAGCCTGGGGATCTATGCAGCATCTACCAGAAAGGGACTGTGTGCTAGTTCCTCTCTCACCTTTCACTTCACATTTGGGAGTGAGAGGCCCAGTATCAGGCAGGGACAGGCCAAGAGAACAGGACAAAGGCAGGCTCCAGAGGAAAAGCCAGGGTCATGACTTTCTGGCTCACACTCAAAAATCTTCCATGGGGTTTACATTGGGAAAAAAACTTCCATTATCCTGCAACAGCCTTCTCCCCAGCACATTTCATGAAATACTTTTGAATGAAAAGGATGTCATGCTGAATTCCTCATGGAGTCCAGGTTTTAGGAGGCCTCACAGCCAGAGCCCCCCCTATGGCTGCATGAACCCTCTCCCAGGGCCCAGCCTCCAGAGGCCCCATGATGCAACATTTGGCAAATATTTCAATGTTGCTTTAAATCCCACTCCCAGAACCTCTCTGGAGACACTCCTCTAAGTGGTACTTCTCCATGTGGCACTCCTTTAAGTGGCCCTGTTCCAAGTAGCCCAAGGTCCACACCCAATACCCTGGTGAGGTACATCCAGGAGAAACCAGCACTGTGAGTACACCTGCAGAGCCCCATTACTTTTCTTCTCTGTATAGGGGAACAGGGGCCTAAGACAGGAGCCGATGGTGGACATTGTGAGCTTGGTGTCCTGTCATGGTCACCCCAGGACAGGGCTAGAGGTGGGGAGTGGGATTGTCCAAGGTACATCCTGAGCCCCTAGTGTAATTTCCTGTCCTCTCAGGGTAGAAGCCTGGGACACAGGGTCTGTATTATATCTGGGGAGCATAAGGCCACAAGGGGCAGAAACACCCAGAATGGAGGCCAGCAGGGCCTGGGGCTCACTGCCAGCTACCAAGCACTGACTTCCATGCTTTACACAGGTTCTGGTCCACCAGAGCTGGAG
This sequence comes from Geosciurus inauris, assembly GCA_004024805.1. Taxonomy (NCBI): domain Eukaryota; kingdom Metazoa; phylum Chordata; class Mammalia; order Rodentia; family Sciuridae; genus Geosciurus; species Geosciurus inauris. Next base: position 2,029 of record PVHX01022200.1, on the reverse strand, counting down.
CTGCAGCTTCAGCTACACATCAGTGGACCAAGAACCAGGGCCAAGCACCACTGGTCAGGAGCCTGTCCTCAGGGTAACTGTGGCATACAGGGGACTCCACTGGCAGGGCCTAGAGAAGACCAAGACCACAACTACTACCACAGACACCACCAGGGCCACCTTCCTTGTAGGGCTGACAGATGGAGGGCGCAGGACTTCACTGTGAGCAATCTGAGCACCAACTTCTCAACCAATCCCACCCTCTCTGCCAGCCTGGCCTTAAACTCAAGCAGGGTCACTCTTCCCATATTTGTGACATAAGAACAGTGACATTGAGACTACTTCACTTCAATTCTTCGGATGATTTGCATTCTGCCATCCAACTGACTACAACTCCTAGACCCAGGTTTCCAGGTGGCAGTGGCCTGACTGTCCTTCCAAACACTCTCCAAGTCTTACACATTATCAGGATTACTAGGGCTGCATTTAGCCAAAATATCATGGGACTTGGGCCATTTCTGTCACTTGCTGTCTCAAGGAACACACCCCAGACTCTGTAGGCAGGAGCTGGGGTCCCCAGGACTTCACCACCTTCCAGTGGTACCCAGTTTCCACTGCCATTCAGCCTTTCAGGGCTATGGGACCTGGACCTCATTCCCTCCTGGAGCCATTTCAACGTAGAATGATGTCCTGGGTGACCTCACATAGGAACCCTCCTGTTTGGGGTGACCCTGTTTTCTCACCTCCAGAAGGCAAGGTTCTTGTGAAACTCATGGGATAATGCTGCTAATGCAGGGACCTACCACCTCTTGTCAGCTAACAAACTGGCCCAAAGCTGCTAATGCTATAAAATATTCCCTCAGCAATTCCAATTTGAACTCTGCCAGCCATTGTTCTTCTGGGGGCTCTCCTGGCCCTCTGTGGGACAATTCTGTATGTGCTTTGGATAGTCCATTAAACTCCATCCCCCCAGACACTTCTGGTGGGTCACTTTGGCATAGAATCCGTGTCTCCTCCATGTCCCAACCAAGAAGGCACAGGTGGCTACAGAGCTGGATGATACCAGCATTCTATCTGTGTTCCAGGCATACTCCCTGAGGAGCCTGGCAGAGACCCTGGAGCCAGCTTACATCTATGACTTCCCCTCTTCTATGTCTATGGCCTTGTGTTTCTCCACCCAACAGGAGATGGACTTAATTAAGGGAAGGTAAGCCCTAACCTGAATGACAGAGTCACATATAGCTGTGAGTCCTAGAACTGGCCCTGTACCTCTGAGCATCAGCTTGCTCCTCTAAACAGTGGGGTGCCAGGAACACTATCCTCATGTTAGGAAAGGCCAAGCCTCTCATACTGCTGCCCCCTTTCCCTCTTGGGTGGTCTCTTCACTCCCTGACTTGCACTTGCCTCACTATCCACCTGGTAATATCCACAGCCAGGTCACTATGACAGGCTCCCAAATGGAGGACCAAGACCACCAGGTCCCAGCCTTCATAGAAGACCTGGAGCCCATGGAGGAACAGGCCGAAGGTAAGAAGGACCATGGTGGAGGGGTATGAGTACGTCAGAACGGGACAGGGATGGACATGCAGAGCATATCGTCCAGAAACTGGGGCAGGCCAGGAACAATGAGAAGCAGAGCTGTCAGTGTCTGCATGCATTGTGGGAACACTGCCCAGGGTTGGGTTTGTGGGTGGAATTGTGGGAAAGGCAGTGGGTCCTATTTGGTCCCTGGAAGGAACATGGATAGTTTCTTGACCTTTATTCCTCTTGCAGCTGCAGGGCCACTTCCACTGCTGGTTGAAACTCCAGCTCAAGCTCCACCACCTCCACCATCCGAGGGAGAGCTGGAGCTGAAAACATCGCCAATGGCTGATCCAGGCCAACAATTCCTGCGGCCCCTCAGCCACAACTTTTTTTTTTTTTTATATTTTGTTTTGTTGTAGATGAACACAATATCTTTATTTATTTTATGTGGTGCTGAGGATCGAACCCAGTGCCTCATGTATGCGAGGCAAGCACTCAACCGCTGAGCCATAGGCCTCAGCCCCCA
>PVHX01022199.1:0-28141 GCA_004024805.1 Geosciurus inauris | reverse complement strand
TGACAACGATGGAGTCAGACTTCAATCTTAGTTGTTGCCTAAAGCCCAGCTACCATCTCTGAAACCTGGCTCTCAGAGCAAATCCCTGAGGCAACTGTGGAATTGAGCCCTGATGCTCTCTCAGTGAGCTCCAGTCCCATGGGATTCATGGAGCTGGCACCACAACAGGTGCTCCACATTTGTCTTGGAATGATGAATTAGAGAATGCTGCTCCTCATAAAGAGTCTGGCCTGGTAAGTCTGCAAGAATTCAGTACTGCAAAGAGAATGGTACCGACCCAGTTATGAATTGAAAGTGAAAAAAATTCATTGCAAGCCAACAGAAAAGCAGCCAAGAAAATTCTACTTCTTCTTACTTCCGCTTTTTAAGTTTTAATTACAAATATCAATTCTTTCAAACAGCAATTCACCACTTTTCCTATTTCCTCTTTTGTGGGAGAGTCTGCCTCACTGGGCTGCTCTGAATGCAATGGGTAATCTTATGCATTACTCTGCAGGCTTTATTATTACTGGGACACTTTTGGTTCCAGTTAATTCTCTCTCTTTTTTTTAAGTAGTAAAATAAAATATTATAAGTAAGATTTACCACTTTAATCATGTGTAACTGCAAAGATCAGTGACAATGAATATATTCACATTGCTCTCCAACCAAAACCACCAGCCAACCCCAGAACTTTTTCATCTTACAAATTTGAATCTGTCCTCTTGTCTTTCATTTCTGAATTCTGATCTCCTTCCTCTCCTTAAGGTTTTACACCTGGCTGGCTCTGGTGGCTCTTCATGCAGGAAGAGCCAGGTCAGACTCTCACATTGGCATGGCTTCTCTGAGTTCACACCATCAGGGCTAAGACCACCATGTACTAATTTATATGGGTCCCAATTTATATTGAGAATTCTGTAAATTCTTCAGTTGTAATTGTAAAGTCCTTTCTACAAAACCACCACCAGAATTCCCACCCAGAGTTCTGATTGCTTTCAGGCATATGGAGAGTCAGATTTTGGAACCAATTTGAATTTACAGAAATGCCCAGCAGCCCACATTACATCAGGTCCCTGAGATGCTTTTATCCATACTTGGTACCTCAGGTACCATGGAGCTCCAAAGCTGAGAGATCGAGAAGGAACATGCTGCCCTAATGAATTTCACAGCAATGCTAAAGAAAAGGCCCCCATGAGTGGCTTTCTTTCTTGTTTGCACATCTTGTTCTGAATATGCCTACTGGAGGGATGTTCTGATCTGCTTTCATCCTCTGCAGAGGGCCTAGCTGGCACTATATTATGAGGGTTTGCTGGACAGTTTCAAGCAGACCAGAATTCCTGGTACTGAAGTCCTCACTTTGCCTCTGGAATATCTCCTGTGACAGGTCCTATGGTTTGCGGTGAGCTCAGTTAGTCTTTAGCTCTGTTTATAAAGATTCCTGAGTGTGGTTTTGACATTTCAGGAGCCTGGGAGCCTCAGAACCAGATAAGCAGGTGCCTATCCTGGGAGTTGCACAAAAAAGTATAAATAATGTAGCAATCCCTTGCATTTTTCTGCCCAGCATCCTTTCTTCCCCTTCTTATGTTAACTGAGCACCTTTTTTGGAGATCTGCTCCTCTACATCATTGGTCCAGTGAAGGGGACCAGGCCCTATCATAGGCAGTATGTGTTGAACCACTGTGATTCTCACAGGGATGGCTATGTGACTCAGTCTGATCCAATCAGCCTGGAGTATTGCACACAGTTGCTACAGGAGGCCAACCCTTGCCTCTGGTTTTCTGTCTGCTGTTAAGCCCCTGTGCTGTGAGGTTCCTTGAGATAGGAGAGACTGATGCCAATATTCAGGATGGAGTTGGACAAGAATACGAGGTTCACTCTTGAAAGCAACCACAATATTGATACTAACATCATACTTTCAAAGAATATATATGTGTAGTTTGTAGTTTATTCATTAATGTTTTTCTCATTATAAAAGTGAATCATGTTTACTATGGACAATTTGGGCAAAGCAAAAATGAACTGTATTCCTAACATAGAAAACTTTATTACAATTTTAGTATTTTCCCTTCTTTCTTTTTTTCTCTGCTCTTTGTTCTTTAAATTTATCTTGGGATTTTATTCAATAATGGTTTTTCCCCTCCAACTTTTGTCACATACAGTTACCTGACCTGTATAGTTTCTATTTAAAGAAGGGCAGGACAAATCAGTATCTGATTCTGGGGGCCTTCTCTTGCTCTTGATACCACTCCACTGTACCTCAGTATAGAAATCACAAAACTTCTACTGTTGTTTGCCCTTGATCAGACTAAGAGATGCCACTTGGGTTTTGGGTTTACCTCCCCCAAATTAAAGGAATATCTTTCCTTTAAAATGAGAACAAATGTGAAAATCATCTGGGCTGTTTTTATTTCCCCATTCCACATCTAACTCTAGTAAGTAAATATCTAAGTAAATTGAGTTGTTTTCCAATCCCTGGGGTTTAGGTTTAAGTACTTTCTGAATTTCAGATTGGTTTGTCTTGAAAATATAGCAAACTAGTCAAGAACATCAGCTAGGTTAATCAGCTGATTGGATCCTTTGAACTTCTTCCAGGAAGGCGCAATGCGGATGATTTTCACATGTAGATGAGTCATGGGAAGGCAGCCCCAGAGGGTGCAGGGAAGGACAGATTAGCTTGCAGACATGTGGGAACCCACCAGTGCAGATGGTCAGAGAAGGAGCCCAATGGAGCTGGTACCATTCATAAGTCACTTCTGAATTGCATTCATAGTTTGTAAAATAATTTTATTTTGGGGGTTGGAGGTATAACTCAGTATCAGAGGACTTGCCACCATGTGTGGGACCCTGGATTTGATACTCAACATTGAAAAAATAAAAAAAGAAACAAATACATCTATTTTAATTTTAAACAAACCATGACAACTGTAAGAATTTCATATTGTCTGAGGTGGCCTGCCTTTGTCTTCTACCATTTCCTGTTTTTAACTTTTAGCAGAGTAACTGGATAGAAACATGTTCATGCAGCTCCTTAGTCATAGGTATTCCTTTAGAAGATATCTCCTAAAAACTGAACAAAACCAAGAGAGCAGCAGAGAAGCCAGTTCCCTGGTCCTTGATGGTGACAGCATAGGGTGGAACAGGCCCCTCCAGGGTCAGTATACACTCACCAAGATAATCTGACTCCAAATTTTTTACAGGTGATCCCAATGTATGTTTATGTCCTTAGACCCAAAAGCCCTGGCATTCAGAGCAAAAGGCTTATTTGAAATGTGAAGATTGTCCCCAAGCCTATAACAAGAGCAGGGACTTCCTCAGCCCCAAATCAAGCTTGCCAGGTCATTCCATGCAGTGGCTCACACTAGCCTCAGAGGCTGGTTGGAGGCAAGGATAGTCCTGGTGACCTCACAGAGACCCCTCTATTCCTGCTGTTTGGTACATTCTGCCTGGTCACACTGGGTGTCTGGAGGAATCAGCGTGCATTCACAGAGATACAAAGAAGATGATCTGGTTTCCACAAAGCAGCAGGAAAATGTCATGGAAAAGCATCACCTCCTCCTGACGTGATCACCTTTAAGAGATGCTGTTGAAAGAGAGGTAGAATAGGAAAGTTGCCCCAGTGATCCAGAAGTATTCATACAAGACTAATTTTCACAACAGGAAGACAAAAGATATGTATCTCAAATTGATAATCTAAGATATAAATTACTAATATATTATATAGAGCTGCAAGTTCAAGCTTTTTTATACAGGTTCTTATCAGGACCCTATTAAAAAAACACTCATATTCATAAGTGAAGCAAAATTGTTTAAAAAACAATGAAATGTACTTGATAAAGTCTATTATACTTTATTCTCTTTCATTTCATTTCTTCCCATGCCATTATAGAAAACATCGGTCATGACCCTCTGAATAATTTAGTGACTCATGAATGGTTTGCAATTTATATGCTGAGAAATACTGATTAGTCTGCAGTGATAATCATGAAAAAACATTGAAAAAAATAAGAACTAACAGAAATTACTTCTGGGCAGTAGTGCTGAGAGGTGAGGAAGGAAATGAGAGGGCTGTTGCCTTTTATAATGTACTTTGGTAAAAGTTAAAAATGCAACAGAAAGATTAACCAAGTAGGAAAGTCCTTTGATTCCTCCGTTTGGGTCTCATGACTTCTGTAGCACTTCCACACTGCTAATCCAATTCCTGAGGTAGGAGGTCTCCAACTCCCTGGATTGAGACCCAGTGCCACCCCTCACCTATTCTTGATCTCTTTCAGCAAAGAAGTGTCTTTGTCATATCCAAACTCACCTCCAGCTAGATGATATCAGCATGAGTGGCCACCAGGACAATTCAGAATGGGTTCTTTTGAATTGTTCAGACAATTCAAAGGCTGGGGGTAGACAATGAGTTCTGTCAAGAGACTGATTCTCCTGACTCTCCTGCCCAGGTGAGGGGCCACATTGGCCTCATGCCAAGCCACATCTCCAGGTGATGTGCAACCTGACCACTGACTTGAGGGCCCCATGCCCTCTGTGCAGTGTAAACCTTAAAAGGCCTGAGGCCCCAGGCCCAGCTAGCAATAGACAAGCCCACTCCAAGGCCTCCAGGAGGATTCTCAGCAGTAGACAAGGACCCATGCCAGCACAAAAGCCACATTTTCAGGGCTTCCTTCAAATAGCCCTTGCTGTGTGAGGGAGATTTTACCTCCAACAAGGGGGACACCCTTCATAGAACCAAGAAAAGTTCTGAATGCAGCCACACCAAAGAAATAGCATAGGAAAAACTGCCTGACACACAGGCAGTGCTTCTCACTTGTGGGAGTGTTTAAAAAGAAAACAGAAAAAGGAGAAACAAAGGCCAAAGTGACAGCACCCTGAGGGGGATTAAGCCCAATTTATTTTATCATTTTATGCTTTTCTGGAAATAGACACTGTCTGATTTCCCTCAGAAAAAGTTGCTTTATTCTGTTGCTTGCAACAAACAAAAGAAGTTGATCCCTTTTCTTCAGGGCTCCATGGATCTGAAGGATGAGCAAAAGCTCATCTTTGCTTACAGAGCCGACTCTGATGACTTAGGGACCCTTTAGGAAGAGGACAAGAGCTATGGAAGGATTCTACTTTGCACTCAGCAAAAATGACTGTGGTTCTTAAGCGTAAAAAGAAGTTAGAAATGCAAATCAAGGCATGGCTCAGAACTGGGTCTTTGAACAGAAATTTGTGATTATGAGACAAAAACTCCCTTCAAAACCCAACAACCAACTGGACCCCATGTAGCTTCCCAGAATGGATGTCTTCTAGTGGAAAGGTGGAAGAAAGGGAACCACAGTGGTAGGCCACAAGCTGCAGGGCCTGCACCTGGCCCTCTCCTGGGTTCAAGGCCAGAGCAAGGGCAGGAGCACAGCAGGAAGGATACTTACTCACCTTGGTGGCTCAGCTCACCTATGGGTTCTTCAACTGGGACCAGAGACTTCAGGAAACTGAGCCAGAAAATCACTTCATTCAGCTGGATCTCATAGGGTTCTTCTAGACTAAAAAACGATGACATGGGATCATTTGCAGCAAAGTAGTCATAGCAGCAGATGTATACGGGATTTCCAGAGAATTCCCACATGCTGAAATCTCCTACTCCTACAGAAAAAGAAAAATAAGGAGTACCATCCTGAAATACTATGAACTTCAACATAATATTTCTGGGCACTTGAGGGATTCTAGGAGGGCTGTTGATATCTGCGGCATTTATCTGCACATGTATATACCTACCTAGATACAGATATACATGCAATCCTTACACACCTAAATCATGTGTCCCCATGACTGTTTCTCTATTTCTATCTGTATCTGCTTGTGTTTCTTCCTAAATACCTTTAATATGGTACCTATAGCTTCTACGCATCATACCTTCTCATAATACCCTGGAGAATTATAGGTGAGTGTGGTGTGTACATCTAGATTCATGCATGGAAATGTATGTATGCATCACACACTTCGTCCCCCCACCCAAATACTGGTGTATAAAAAAGGAGACATACAAAAAGGTTTATCCTTTCAGTGTATACACAAGCATGGATAGTATATCCATAACAACATAGATTAAACAAATCCACACACATTCCATTTTCACCTAGAAAGCTTACTCTTGACAAAGAAGCAGTCAGGAAGCAAACTGCCTTCTTTTTTTGAAAATTTCCAGAGAAGTTTAAGTGAAAGAGCATGTGAGAAGATATTCTGTGCCTTGAAATAAGTATGTTACATTTAGCACATAAAATGTTTAGCATAAAAGTGCTAAATGTATGTTACATGTAATATGTTACATATAATATAAAATGTATAATATAAAATGTATATTACATGTAATATGTTACATGTAATATTTCATGTATATGACTACGAAGTGTAACATTAATTTTGGTTACATAGTGACCCAATTCATCTTCTGAGCAATGGACCTGTTCAGGTTGGTTAGATAATGGGATTATTCATATGATGTTTTAGGAGGAGACAAATGGACAAGAAAAGGAGAAAGGACAGCAAGATGGAATGAGTTCATGCTTGCATGTTTATGTAAATGTGTGTGCATGTGCATGTGTATATATATTTATATAAATATACATATTCTGGTTGTAAAACTTGGCAAGTAGGAATGTTAGAAGAAAACAAGATGTCCAAAATTTCATAATTTTCAAGGTCATCATGAGTAGTTAGTGGTATGTGGGCTGATGCTTGCTGAAAGCAGGCAATATTTGGTATGTGACCATCATTTCTGCACCTTGGTGATAATTTTTGTCTAAGATAATTGCTCACAGGGGAACACTGGAATGACAGAGTAGAAATTTAAGAAAAAGTTTTGATAACTGCTGCCCCCCAGTGGTAACAATAGGCAGACTAAAGGTGAACTCACTTTGGCACCAGGGTCAGAAGGGACTTCCTTAGCATGGTGCTTTCTGGTGAGGACATACAACTTCTAAAGTGCTTCTCTCATGATAGTGGGTATTTTCCTTCATCCTACAGGGCCACAGCTCAACAGCTACAATCTTCAGTGGGCAATGAAGCTAAGTGAAACGTGGTAACCAGATGATGAGCAAGCATAAGCTTTATCAGAGGATTTGTCTCCACAGCACCCTGTGTGCCAGAAAAGTGTGTGAACTCAGAATCCTCTGATGCCACTTTGCACATCAGGGGCTGAGAATTTGTAAAATGGAAAGAAAGGAGCCTCCTCACTTCACCTCAAAGAGAGCCACAGCTACAGTGAAAAGAGGAAAAATTGTACATGAATGTCCTTGTGCAAGTTCATTAATAAGCACTGAATGAGGCACCAGATGCTGTGTGAATTGGCAGCTGTGTGACTTGGGGTGACCTGTTGTTCCATCAAGGCTTCTACAATCCACAGGTAAAAATATCTCACTAAGACTGTGGATTAAATGAGGTGACAACACACCAAATTTTTGCTAAGTTCCTGTCACATGGTTGATGCTTAATAAATATTAATGTGCATTATCAATATCATAAATATTAATCCATTTTAGTTCCTATTTCTTTCCCAAGTTTTAATTTTATTGCTGTGCTTAGAGAAAGGAAGTTGAAAGGTAAACCTCAGTCCTGGGCTACCGATGCACCTCAGATATCCTTCCTCACTGAGAGGAAGGATCAGAAATGTGAACTTCAAAAGGTCTGTTTTCAGTCTAAGGAACAGATATGACACTTCCATAATATGTACAAAAAATAAATCTGAGGTACACAACTGCAAAATTGACATTGTTTAAGAAAGTCTTTGAAGGCCTCTTTTATGTTCTGCAACAATTCCCTCCCATTAAAGGGGGACTGAGGAGAAATAAAACTCAAGATTGCACAATGTTTTTTCTTGATTATTGTGCGTGTTTCACCCCTGGTGAAGGAAAGAAAAATGACCCTTCAGTTCTGAGTGTGAATCCTGACAGCTGCCTACAGTAAATTGACCCTTGTCTGTAGAATGTGGGATGACAACAAAGCGGGTAGAGATGAAAGGACAGACCAGCCAGGAGAACTGTTAAAGAGTCTTTGGAAACCACTAATCAACTTTGAACTGAGCAGGAACAGTGGAATTCCTTGGGAAACAAATTTTGTTTCTCTGGGTGCTCACATGACTGTGCATGTCCACAGCACTCCAGGAAAAAGAAGTGTTTGAGTCCCCTTCTGAGGGCCAGTACTGCATTAGTGCTGTGGGTAGACCTGCATTAGTCCTGATATTAGACCTGATATTGCTAATATATAGTCTGAGCAAGAGGAGGGCAACACACAAAGCCAACAGGCAGCCTGACCTACAAGGTCACTATTCTTTTCTCTTTTTCTTTTTGTAAATATAACAAAATATTGAGGCAGGCCACCTTTATGAAGAAATGATATTTATTTAGATCACTGTTTTGGAGAGTGAACGTTCAGGATCAGGCCACCCTATGAATTTGGCCTCTGGTAAGGGCCCAAAAGCATTATTGTAGAAGCTTGTGCAAAAATGACAGAATACATCACCAGAGAAAGCCAGAGAGCATTTTAATAACTAGACTTACTCTTAGAACAACTCTGTCTTATAAGAGCTCAGGGTTCTCACAAGGCCTACCATAATCTCTTCCAAGGGCAGCTGCTCCAATGACCTAAGGACATTTAGGTCTGAACTTTTAAATGTCCCACCACTTCTCACATTACTACACTGGGGACCAAGGCTCAAACACATGAACCTGGGGAAGACAAACCACATTCAAACCATACAAGCCTCCAACATTTGTCATACACAGGCCAAGTGACCAAACCAGAGGAACCTCTCATCTCAGACCTTTACCTGAGAGAGCAGAAAGCCACATTTACTAGAGACCCAGCAGCCACCCAGAGGCTTCTACCTGTCGGCTTAGCAGCTAGGGGCAATGGTGGGAACCTGATAGAGTTGGTGGAAGAGAGACTGGGCTGGTGCCTGCTGAAAAAGCTCCTCAGCAGACTGCACTTGAGAGATTCTACCAGAGTGGTTTTCCTGGAACCCAGTAGCCAAACAGCTTAAGCTAGGTTCTCAGCTGAAGATTCTGTGTGGGTCAGAGTTGCTGGATGAAGAGTCTTTGGTAGGTATCCTGGACATAGAGCCCATTAGTCACAGGGAAAATAAAAATAAAAAGCAGGCCTGAGCAGACTGCAAATGATGATTCTCACCTTGTCACCAGTCTGCATGTGACACCTGTAGTGCATACAGGTTTTGTTCTGTTTCAACCAAATTTCTTAACAATTCAAGCAAAATTCACATGCCATCCAAGTCATTATTTTAAAGTATAAGAGTCGCAGGATTTTAGTATATCTCCAATGCTGTACAACCATCATTGCTCTGGTACCAGAGCAGTTGGTACCTGGTACCAGAGCAGTTTTAGTATATCTCCAATGCTGTACAACCATCACTGCTACATAGTACCCCATCCCATTAGCAGTTTCTTGCCAGTCCTGTCTGTTCAGCTTCTCGCAACCACTGCTTTGCTCTCTTTCTCTTTGGATTTGCCTATTTCCATGGCATTTTGATACATAACAAACACCTTGGAACACCTTGAAGCCATCAATTTGACATGAAATAGGATGAGCTCTGTTTAACCAACTAGGGAGCCACTCCTCTCTTGTGTGTTTCTTAACTTCACTGTCAAGGAGTAAGAGGGCAGGCCTATTACTGTCTATAGAGAGTCTCCTTCCTTGACAGTACTGTTATGAAAGAAGAGATTGGGACAGAAGAGGCAGCTCAAGGGACAAGGCCACCTGCTATGGAGGGGCCAGATGACACTATAATTTTATCACTTTCTTCTCAGTCCTCCTGGGAGAAACAGGAGCCTCCCCAACACAGAATTACCCATGGATTCACTCGCTCACTTATTTGTTCATGCACAAATATGAGGTCCCATGTGCTAAGCCCAGTATTCAGAATTGGAAGATTTAGACTCAGCTCAGATCTACAGTCTTGGGGAGATAGAGATATGTGAACAATTTCACATCAAATACACTGCAAGTGCTCTTAATGTAATGGTGTTGTCAAGGTGCTCAGGGCATCCTTGAGCCCAGCTCAAGGTCTGTACAGTGAGGCATCCCTCATGACACATGAGATTTTATCCTGCCTCCACATGCCATCCTTATTTCTATCACCTCCTGCCATATGCTCCCTAGTGAGGACTTGTTTGGAGTTGTTGCATGCTGCCCGAGATCTCTCCTTGATAGGATTTAGTTTGGCTTCTATGCATCTCACAAAACCAGCCTTGCCTGTCATTTTTCCTGCAAGCTTCTTCTCCAGGCAGGCTGAGGCCATACATGACCCTAGTTCATGACCCCATCAGACTATAGAATTACATGAAGCTCTGTCTCTAGACCAGGGGCCAATTCAAGGGTAGAGATATCCCTATCCCTGGCACATGTAGTACGCTCATTAACAGGTGTTGCATAACTGACTTCACTCAGAGGGGACCCATGCAAGGGCATTTCAGTGAGATATTACCTCATTTCTAAATCCTGAGAAATACCCATTTTCTGTTCCAGCTGACCCACTGTTACATTTTCTGTTAAAAACTCTGCTGTTACAAGGTCATATAACTCTTCTGAAGGGTCTAATTTTCCTTCCTCCATTTTCCCCATTTTTTATTGGTTCTTTTTAGTTATACATGACAGTAGAATTCATTTTGGAATATATCTTATTCTTATTAGGTCCCCATTCTCGTGGATGTACATGATGATGGGATTCACTATGGTGTACAAAGGAAAGTTGTGTCAGATTCATTCCACTCTCTTTCCTTTTCCTATCCCTGGTCCCTTCTTTTCATTCTTTTTTTGTCTAATCTACTGAATATCTATTTTTCCCTTCTCTCCTCTTATTGTGGGTTAGCTTCCACATATTAGTGAAAACATTCAACCTTTGGCTTTTGGGGACTTAAATGGGGAGATATTCTTTCTCAGCAGGGAAACACTGTGGAAACCTTCTGTGGCATTTTGAGCACAATGTGAAGGAATCTATTGGTACTGGATGCTAGGTGTCCCCATAACATGTCCACAAAATGTCCCACACAATGAAGAATCCCCATAGATCCCAGTGACTCCTGAGCATCTGCTGAGCATTTTCATTTATTTATTTATTCTACTTAGGTATACATGATAGCAGAATGCATTTTGATTCATTGTGCACAGATGGAGCACAACTTTTCATTAGTCTGGTTGCACATGATATAGAATCACAGCATATATGCAGTCATACATGAAGCTATGATGTCCATCTCATTCCAACATATTTACTGTCCCCATAACCCCTCTCCCTTCCCTTTCCTTTGACCAAAATTCCTCCATTCTTTCCATGTCCTCTCCTCCATTATGGATCAGCATCCACTTATCAGAAAGAACATTCGGCGTTTGGTTTTTTAGGATTAGCTTACTTTGCTTGAAACTCTTCCACTAAACTTTTTTTTTCTTTCTTCTTTTTGTGGTGCTGGGGATTGAACCCAGGGCCTTGTGTATGTGAGGCAGGCACTCTACCAACTGAGCTATATTCCCAGCCCTGCTGAGCATTTTGATAGGAGAAAGATTTGTTTATAATCATCTGAGTCTAGGACTCTACAGCATTTTATACACAACCTAGACAGTTTTGGGAGTGCATGACTTTATGTACCCTGAGTTTTCCAAGATTCTGACTATTTCATAAATTGGTAGTTTAATATGCTTTCTGTACTGACTCTTTCATGACTGCTTGTCCCCTATTTCCTTTTTTTGTTTTCCTCTTTTTAATTTATACATAATAGTTGTACAAATTTGTGAGGTTTAATATGATGTTTGATATACATATAATTGTTTAATGATCAAATCAGAGTAATTATAATATTGACAATCACATCAAATATTTCTCAATTCTTTATAATAAAACATTCAAAATCCTCTTTTCTGACCAAGCTGAAAAATATATTTTTGACTATAGTCATCCTACTTTGTAACAGGACAGCAGAATCCTCCACCTCCCCATTTAAGTGTAGCTTTGAATTTGTTAACGAGCCTCTCTTCATCCTACCATTCCTTTTATCCTCTCCAGACTCTGGTAACTATTAATCTACTCTGGGTTTCTATAAAATCAACTTTCATAGATTCTCTATATAAGTAAGATCATATGGTATTTATTTTTCTATGTCTGGCTTATTTCACATATAATGTCCTCCAAGTTCACCCATGGTGTTGGAAATAGCAGGATTTTTTTTGTTTTATGGCAAAATAGTATTTCATTGTATATACATTTTATTTATCCATACATCCATTTATTGACACCTAGATTAATTCCATATTTTGACTATTGTGAGTAGTGCTGTAACAAACATGGGAGAGAATATGCCACAAAATACTGATTTTATTTCCTTTGATTAATACCCAGTAGCGGGATTACTGGTTCTTATGGTACATCTATTTTTAAATTTTTAAAAATTTTTCTAAAATTATCCAGAGTATGACCATATTTTTTTATCTCCACTGCCACCTCCCTGTTCTATGTTCTATGTTTTCTCTCTGGATCATTGCATAAGTTTCCAGTTTGAAATCTTTTGTGAGATCTACCCATTATGGCCCCCATGTTTCTGTTAAAATATAGAGATGAAATTACCCTGATCTAATTATTCCACAATGTATACATTTATCAAAATATTACAATGTATCCACAAAATATTTATAATTACAATTACAGATTGAATATCCTTATTCAAAAAATCCAAAATCTGAAATGGTCCAAAGTCAGAAAGTTTTAAATTGCCAATATCATCTACAAATGGGAAATTTTTCATCTGATCTTATGTGACAGGGCAGATGGCAGGTACATTTCAAATACTGTATCAAGATACATTTAAACTATATGTATTAGACAAATATCAAAGATAAATAAATTTTAGGTTTGAATATTAGCCTCGAGATATTTTTATTATATATATGCAAGTATTATAAAACAAACAGAAATAAAAAATATTTCTGGTCCTAAACCATTTCAACAAAGGATACTTAATCTGTATAATTTATCAATTAAACAATTTTGAAATAAAAATATGCTACTAAATATACATAGAAAAAAGGAAAAAAAAGATATATCACACACACACACATACACATAGAGGAGAGCTTTCCATTTCACTTACAGTAAATGCTAGTCATCTGAAAATCTCTAGCAGAACCACAAACCATTTGCCTTTGCCTTCTGTGGCCCTAATCTTGTCTGTCCCTCATTTGATGCATTGCAGCTGTCCTGAGTTCCATGAGTTTGGAACATATCAGGCCCTTTCTCAAGGGCTTTTTTTGTTCCCCTGCCTTGGGTGTTCTTTCTCCAGATTTTCCTTAGTCACACTCCTGGCCTGCCTTAGGTCTTCTTAGGGCTTCTTCTCAGCAAGGACTCCCTGACCACAGTCTCAAAAATCCCAAAGATTCCTTAATTCACATGCCCTGTTCTCTCCTCAGTGCTGTTTTTCAATTTAGCATTTATTATTGCCTAGCATGCTACATATAAAATATGTTTTGTTCCTTTTCTATCATTATACACTGGACTGTGTTACGTGAATGCAGGTAATTTTGCTTACTGGTATTTCTTCAGCTTCAAATGCAATATTTGTCATACAATAGATGCTAAATTCTTGGCAAATAGATAGTAGCTGTTATTAATCTGATTGTTTATAGGCTCTGTTATAGGACTTCAGTTTCCCCAATTATTTAAAAAGTGAAATCCAAATGATTTAATGCTATCCTGCATGAGAGAAAGAAAAATTGTGTGTGCATATATATAAATTGAAATAAAGATTCTGTAAAATAATATCCTCTTTTCATTGTCAGGGATAGGCTCTGATACCTTCTACGTCATTAACATGTGTAATTGATTCTAAGATGCAGGCTTATATTTCCATTTTAACATTTCTGAAATCAAATTGTATCTAATATTTGGTATCAATATGATATTAATTAGTATTAGTATAAAAAATTTATAATTTTTGCAGTAATATTATTTATAATGACAAGACTGAGGTTTCTTACAATTGATGGCACCTTGGAGTCAGTAGAAATCTCTATTTCTTTTTGAAAGTGGATTGCAGCCCATCAAACTTATTTTTACAATTCACCAACTGTATTTTGGCAGACAGTGGTTTAAGACAGGGATTAACAAGTTGGTCCTACCTCTGTTTATATACAGCCATCCATTGCATTAACATTTTTTAAAATAAGTTTTTAAAAGTATTATTTTTATTTATTTTTTTTTAATTTTTGTATGCTTCATTGTTGTACTTTTGCGTTTTTAAACTTTTGGAGAATAAAAAAATCCAAAGGATTTTTTGTGATACATAAAAATTACATAACATTAAAAAATTCACTGTCCACGAAACAGTTTTATTGGAACATAGCCATGATCATTTGTTAGGTATGATTGTCCATGGCTGTTTCTGCTTTGCTATGACCAAGTTGAGTATTTCCAACACAGATGTGGCCCAGTGTCCAAATTTGTCCATCTTAGTTTTAGAAACAGAAAATAAAGAATATAAAATTACTTAACTCATCAGTTCCTAACATTATGTATCCAGATGTTTTGGCACAGATCAACACCTTGCGGGCCATTATGGGCCACAAAAAAGATCCTGGAGTTCCTGTTTCCATCTCCCAGAAAAGTTTGTTCAGAGCTCAACAGCCAGTCTCTCTGTGTTCCTGAAATTCTCTACTTGCTTTTCAAAGTCCTTTCTGAGGGCAGACCAGAACATATCAGTCCTTTAAAGTCCATTATAATCTGCTATATAACATTTAAGTTGGGTTCCAATCATGTGCCCGACCTAGTTTATCCCGATTAGATTTTTATCTTTTTGTCCAGAGTGATTGACAAAACCTTTCCTCAAAATTACTATTCTTACTAAAGGTAAGAATGAGGACTAGATTTCAGGACCAGGCTCAGGAGCTGCCTACTAGTTTTTCATCCGGTAGTGAGTGATGGGAGTCCTCCTTGATCTTTCTATTGTTCAGAACACCACAATTTTCTCTTCAGTTTATCTCAGCCCTGATCTATTAAGGGTGGGCTGTCTATAGAACTGCTCCAACAGAGGTTGCATTAGTTAGCTTTGCCATCACTGTGACCAAAATACCTGGCAAGAACAACATAGAGCAGGAAAAATTTATTTTGACTCACAAGTTCAGTCTATGGAGATCTGACTCAATTGTTCTGGCTCAAGGTGAGGCAGAATATCATGGTGGAAGGACATGTGGGGGAGAAGTGACGTGGTCATAGCAGCCAGAAAGCAGAGACAGAGAGGGAAGGGGACACAGAGAAGGCATCTTCTCCAGCCACAACTGCCTATAGTTACCACCCAGTTAGTTCATTCAAACTAGAATGCACTGATTATGTTATAGCTCTCACAATCCAATAATTTCTCCTCCAAGAATTCCTGCATTAATACAGGAGCTTTGGTGGTGGTGGTTGACACCTCATATCCAAACTATTGCAGAGCTAAAGCAAGTGCAGATATCACTCCAGCTGCTGAGATCTACAACCTGCTTTTGTCCAGAGGGCAGCAGGGGCTGTGTCTTCCACATCTCCTGGGTAGTCTACACTTGGAAGATCAGCTTCAGTAATATTTCTAGATGCTTTGTGTCTTCTCTGTAAATCTTTAACAGTTTTCTCTAGGTAGTAGCTTACTCCCTTCTTAAATCCATTAATAAGGCTGAAAAGTCACATCCTAGTGCTTTTAGTTCAACTCTCATTCTCTTCCTCTACCTTCTCACCATTCCCTCCTTTGGAATCTTCTTAATTAAATCCCAGGCCTTTCCTTCCATTGCCCTTTCTGTCCTTGCCATACTGATTCTGGAGCAAGGGAGGACTTGAAGAATCCCTTGAAAAGCAGGAAACATTTGTATCTCTATGCATTTTAATGCCACCAAGTCCCTACATTGAAATAAATATCTAGGGGAGCTCCAAGATGGTAGCCTAGATGGACTCAGCAGACCTAGTCTCTCCAGAACCAGAGTTTGAAGTAGCGGAAATACCATCTCCCAGCCAGCTTCTTGACATCATCCTACAGCTCATCATCCCCTGCAGGAATTTCACTCATGCGTGTATGCAGGGCCACCAGGTAGCAGCAATTGCCACAAGCAGAGCGACTTCGGTGGTGAGTGAAGGAACATAGCTGTGGTGTGGGGCCACAGCCTGGGGCTCTAGCCCAGGATTCACCCTGGGTGGGCAGAGCCTGCTTCTACATGGGGTACCTGGCTCCAGCGCCCAGCCAACCATGCAGGATCCCTAGCAGTTGCTCCTGTGGACAAACGTCTCCTGCGCAGGACCCCCGGCTACTGTTTTTTGTGGATCTCCATCTACCAGGGCAGAACTTCCTACACCAGGGGATGCTGGACAGCATCTGGGGACAAACTTTTACTTCAACACAGCACACCCTGTTGCTGAAGGAGATGGCTTCTTTGTGAGACCCCCATCTATGACATTCTTCACCGGAGTGGGGAAATTCCAGTAAGCAACAGACAACTCAACCTACTGGAGGTGAAAGGAAGCAATCCTGTTTATTTACATTAAGACATATATATATATATATATATATATATATGTATTATTTTTTATTCTTATTTCTTATTTTATTCTTTATCTTTTTCTCCTTTTGTTTAATCTTTTTGTTTTGCTTCTGTGCTCTTTTTTCTTTTCTTTCTTTTTTTTCTTTCCTCTTTTCTCTCCCACTCTTTTCCCACCCTCTCATTTGTGAAACATTGTGAAACCAAGTATTTGCTAGGATACGGTAGACTGGGAAACCTGAAGAGTATACTAGAGTAGTATTATATAGTCGTGTAACTCCCACTTGCACATGTTTTATTTTTCTTAACTATCATGTCTCCTTGCTAGCTGTACTCTTATTTTTTCCCTCTTATTGGTCTTTCCCAACTCTCTTTCATTCTTTCTACTAATAGCCAGCTTCTTTTGGATTCCTTTTTCATGCTTTCTAGGATCTAATAAACATATCCTCACTTTCTACTACCCTAACATTCTATGTAGGATGTAGATCTCATGCTCAAGTTTCTCCAGCCCACCAGCAGAAATTATAGACCCTTGTGCAAACCCACTATTTACATTATAGGTGTTAAATGAACTCATAATTGCTGTATATTGTGACTAAACTGTAAAAGTATTTAGGAGCTATTAGGAGCTACTTGGTTTAAAACTATATATAATATGTATTGAGATCTGTCAATATTGGTCTCTCCCTTAAAGGAGAAGTATTGAAACCCTGCAGGGAAACTATAACCCCATAGGATTAAAAAAACTGTAACACCTTGGATCAGCAGAACTAGAAGGAAAGACACACAAACACAATGAAAAAAAAAAACAAGAGAAGAAAGTGCCTCAAACAAACCAAGATACTACATTATTAGAATCCATGGTCAGTACAGCAGAAGAAATGACAGAACAGGAGTTCAGGATGTACATAATTAAAATGTTCTGTGACTTAAAGAATGATATAAGAGAGTAAGCTCAGTCAGCAAAAGATAAAGAGATACATAGGCAAATACAGGAAGTAAAAGATCACTTCAATAAGGAGGTAAAGATTCTGAAAAGAAACCAAACAGAAATCCTTGAAATGAAAGAAACAATAAACCAAATTAAAAACTCATCACCACCAGATTAGACCACTTGGAAGACAGAACCTCAGATACTGAAGACAAAATATTTAACCTTGAGAATAGAGTTGACCACACAGTGAAGATGGTAAGAAACCATGAACAGAACATCCAAGAATTATGGAATAACATTAAAAGACCAAACTTAAGAATTATTTGGATAGAAGAAGACATAGAATTCCAAACCAAAGGAATGAGCAATCTATTCAATGAAATAATATCAGAAAATTTTCCAAATATGAAGAATGAGTTGGAGAATCAAATTCAAGAGGCTTACAGGACAACAAATGTACAAAATCACAACAGATCTGCACCAAAGCACATCATAAAAATGCCTAACATTCAGAATAAGGAGAGAATCTTAAAAGCCACAAGAGAAAGGAACCAGATTACATATGGGGGAAGCCAATTAGGATCACTGCAGACTTCTCAACTCAGACCCTGAGAGCAAGAAGATCATGGAACAACATATACCAAGTGTTAAAAGACAGTGGATGCCAACCAAGAATGTTATATCCAGCAAAATTAAGTTTTAGGTTTGATGATGAAATAAAAACCTTCCAAGATAAACAAAAATTAAAAGAATTCACAGCAAGAAAGCCAGAACTACAGAACATTCTTGGGAAATTATTCCATGAGGAGGAAATGAAAAACAACAATGAAAACCTGCATAGGGAAGAGTTACACTAAAGGAAAGACCAATCAAAGGAGAAACCCAGTCAAGTTAAAAATCAAGAATAAACCAAAATGTCTGGGAATACAAGCCATGTCTCAATAATAACATTGAAGGTTAATGGCCTAAACTCAGCAATTAAAAGACACATACTGGCAGATTGGATTAAAAAAAAAAACAACAACAATGTGCTGCCTCCAAAAGACTCATTTTATAGAAATATATATCCACAGACTGAATGTGAAAGGATGGAAAAAAATATATCACTCACACGGACTGCATAAACAAGCAGGAGTTTCCATTCTCATTTCAGACAAAGTGGACTTCAAACCAAAGTTAGTGAAAAGAAATAAAGAGGTCACTTCATACTGCATAAGGGAATCATACATCAACAAGACATAACAATCTTAAATATCTATGCCCCAAACAATGGGGCAGCCATGTTTGTCAAACAAACCCTTCTCATATTCAAGAATCAAATAGACCACAACACAATAGTATTGGGTGACTTCAACACAACTCTCTTACCACTGGATAGATCTTCCAAGCAAAAACTAAACAAAGAATCTGCAAGACTCAATAGAACAATCAATGGTCTAGACTTAATGGATATATATAGAATATTCCATTCTTCAACAAGTAAATTCATGTTTTTCTCAGCAGCACATGGATCCTTCTCCAAAATAGATCATATGCTATGCCACAAAGCAAGTCTTAGTAAATAAAAATAGAGATACTACCCTGTATTCTATCTGACCATAATGGAATGAAACTAGAAATTAATAACACTTTTTTAAAAAGCCAGCACAACACCTGAAGACTCAATAATTTGCTACTGAAAAGTTCATGAATAACAGAAGACATCAGGGAAGAGAAAAAAAATTCTTGGAGGTAAATGAGAACTCTGATACAACATGCCAAAATGTCTGGGACACTATGAAGGCAGTGCTAAGAGGAAAGTTCATTGCATTAAGCTCAAAGATTATATTCAAAGATGTAAAAGTTCAACAAATCAATGACTTGACACTACAACTCAAAGCCCTAGAAAAAGTAGAACAAAATAACAACAAAAGAAGTAGAATTCAGGAAATAATTAGAACCAGGGCTGAAATCAATAAAATTGAAACACAAGAAGCAATTCAAAAAATTGATAAAACAAGAAGCTGGTTCTTCAAAAAAATAAACAAAATTGACAAACCCTTAGCCACCATAACAAAAAGGAGAGAGAAAACCCAAATATCTAAAATTTGTGATGGAAAGGAAATATCATGATAGACCCTGCTGAGATACAGAGGATAATTAGAAACTATGTTGAAAACTTATATTCCAGTGAAGTAGAAAACCCTGGAGACACTGACAAATTCCTAGAGACATATGACCTACACGAATTGAATCAGGAGGACATTCATGACTTAAACAGATCAATTACAAGCAAGGAAATAGAAGATGCCATCAAGACCTTCCAACTGAGGAAAGCACTGGACCAGATGGATTCTCAGCCGAGTTCTACAAGACTTCCAAAGAAGTCTTCTTCCAAAGAAGTCTTCTTCCAAAGAAGAATATTCCTCAAATTATTCCATGAAATAGAAAAGGAAGGAAACCTTCCAAACTCATTCTATGAGACTAGTATCACCTTGATTCCAAAACCAGACAGAGACACATCAAAAAAGGAAAATTTCAGATCAACATCCATAATGAATATAGATGCAAAAATTCTCAATAAGATTTTAGCAAATTGCATACAAAAGCATATTAAAAAACTAGTACAACATGATCAAGTGGGGTTCATTCCAGGGATGTAAGGTTGGTTCAACATACAGAAATCAATAAACATAATCCATCACATCAATAGACTTAAAGACGAGAATCACATGATTCTATCAATTGATGCAGAGAGAGCATTTTACAAAATACAGCACCCTTTCATGTTTAAAACACTAGAGAAACTAGGGATAGTAAGAACATACCTCAACATTGTTAAAGCAATCTATGCTAAGCCTAAGGCCAACATCATCCTAAATGGAGAAAAATTGGAAGCATTCCCTCTAAAAACTGGAACAAGACAGGGATGCCCTCTCTCACCACTCTTATTCAATATAGTCCTTGAAACTCTAGCCAGAGCAATTAGATAGACAAAAGAAATTAAAGGGATACAAATAGGAAAAGAAGAACTCAAACTATCATTATTTGCAGAGGACATGATCCTATACTTTAGAGGATCCAAAAAATTCCACCAGAAAGCTTCTAGAACTGATAAATAAATTCAGCAAAGTTGCAGGATATAAAACCAATATCCATAAACCAAATGCATTTCTATACGTCAGCAACAAGTCCTGTGAAAGAGAAATTAGAAAAACTACTCCATTCACAATAGCCTCCAAAAAAATAAAATACTTGGGAATCAATCTAACAAGAGTGGTGAAAATCCTCTACAATGAAAACTACAAGACACTAAAGAAAGAAATTGAAGAAGATCTTAGAAGATGGAAAGACCTCCCATACTCTGCCTATCCCTTGGATAGGCAGAATCAATATTGTTAAAATGGCCATACTACCTGAAGCACTATACAGATTCAATGCAATCCCAATTAATATGCCAAAGTCCTTTCTTATAGAAATAGAAAAGGCAATCATGAAATTCATTGGGAAAAATAAGAGACCCAGAACAGCCAAAGCAACCCTGAGCAAGAAGAGTGAAACAGGAGGCATCACAATACCAGACCTTAAACTTTACTACAAAGCTATAGTAACAAAAATGGCATGGTACTGTCACCAAAATAGACATGTAGACCAATGTGTACAGAATAGAAGACACAGACAGTAATTCACATAAATACAGCTATCTCATACTAGACAAAGGTGCCAAAAACATACATTGGAGAAAACATAGCCTTTTCAACAAATGGTGCTGGGAAAACTGGAAATTCATATGCAGCAAAATAAAACTAAATCCCTATCTCTCACCATGCACAAAACTCAACTCAAAGTGGATCAAAGACCTAGGAATTAGACCAGAGACCCTGCATCTAATTGAGAAGAAAGTAAGCCCAAATCTTCATCACGTTGGATTAAGCCCCGACTTCCTTGAGAAGACTCCAAAAACACAAGAAATAAAAGCAAGAATCAATAAATGGAATGGATTTAAGCTAAAAAGCTTCTTCTCAGCAAAAGAAACTATCAATGAGGTGAACAGAGAGCCTACATTCTGGGAACAAATATTTGCCACACACACATTAGATAGAGCACTGATCTCCAGGATATATAAAGAACTCAAAACACTGAACACCAAAAAAACAAACAACCCAATCACTAAATGGGCTAAGGAGCTGAATAGAAATGTCTCAGAAGATATACAATGAACAAACAAGTATATAAAGACATGTAAAACATCTCTAGCCATTAGAGAAATGCAATAAAAACCACTCTCAGATTTCATCTCACCCCAGTCAGAATGGCAGCTATCCAAAATACCAGGAACAATAAGTGCTGGCGAGGATGTGGTGAAAAAGGCACACTCAAACATTGCTAGTGGGACTGCAAACTGGTACAACCAATCTGGAAAGCAGTATGGAGATTCCTTTAAAAACTTGGAATGGAACCACCGTTTGATCCAGCTATTCCACTCCTTGGCCTATACCCTAAAGATTTAAAAACAACATACTACAGTGACACAGCCACTTCAATGTTTATAGCAGCACAATTCACAATTGGTAAATTGTGGAAGCAACCCAGATGCCCTTCAATATATGAATGGATAAAGATACTGTGGTACATATATACAATGGAATATTATTCAGCAATAAAAGAGAATAGAATTATGGTATTTGCAGGTAAATGGATGGAATTGGAGAACATTATGCTAAGTGAAGTAAGCCAATACCAAAAAACCAAATGCTGAATGGTCTCTCTGATTAGTGGATGCTGATACATAAGGGGGGTGGGAATGGGGAACACAGGAGAAATGGAAGGTCTCTGGATGGGGCAGGGGGGTGGAGGGGGGAGGAAAGGGAAAATGGGTATAGTAAAGATGGTTGAATGAGATGATCATCACTACCCTAGGTATATGTATGAAGACACAAATGGTGTGACTTTATCTGGTTTTCAACCAGATAAATGGAAAAACTGAGCTCTATATATATACTACGACTTGATTTGAAATGCATTTTAATTAATTAATTAATTTTAAAAAACACAAAACAGGGCTGGGGATGTGGTTGAATGGTGGAGTATCCCTGAGTTCAATCCTCAGCACCAAAAATAAATAAATAAATAAATAAATAAATAAATAAATAGCCTTATTCACCAAAAAAAAAAAAAAAATATCTAGGGCTGGGGCTATAGCTCTGTGGTAGAGTGCCTCGCATGCATGAGGCAATGGGTTCTATTTTCAGCACCACAAAAAATAAACAAATAAAGATATTTAAAAACCCCAAATATCTAGTTTGAGAACACTCTGTTCTTTTTTTGAAGTAGCATTCAGCAGTAGGATTTCACTGCAATATGGGAAATACTTTCACTTTGAGGTTTCTCGTTCTATCAAAATGACCATTGTAGTAAGCAAAAAATTTGCAATCAAGGTGTTTTCTGAAAAAGTGTAAAAAATTTCAAAAAACTTTGGAGAATTGATCCACCCAGAAAACCCTAATTTCTCCTCAGAAATTTTGGTGATAATACTCTGAAGGGTGATCTTCCTAGAGTATTTTAAGTATTGTGCTCAACTTATGCTGGAAAGAGTTGAATTGCAGTAAGGATGTGCTGGCTGAGAAGTGCTTCAAAGTGCAGAAGAAAAGAAGTCTATACTAGCAGCTTCAACTTCCATGAACTCACTCTTTTTTAAAAAAAAAATTTAGTTTTTAGTTGTAGGTGGACAGAATATCTTTATTTTATTTTTATGTGGTGCTGAGGATCGAACCCAGGGCCTCACGCATGTGAGGCAAGCGCTCCACCACTGAGCCACAATCCCAGCCCCTAAATGGTCATTCTTAAGTAGCAGGTAATTGCAGTGAATGTGATTTTTCTGAAAAAGTTTCATTAATAGATTAAACTAAAACTGTATTGAATTGATTCACCCATTAGTCCCTCACTCCTCCCAAAGTTTGGTGATGCTACAGTAAAGGGTGCTTTTCATAGAGCACTTTAAATATTGTGCTTGCACTGTGCTGAAAATGGCTATATTGCTCTTTCAATATGGTGGCTGAGAAGAGCTTGCAACTGCAGAACAAATGCTATTTATACTGTCAGCTTAAAATCCCATGAACTAACTATTTTCTAAAGGAGAATACTCTGCTCTGATTCCATTAAAGTGGCATTCAGAAGTAGGTATTCACAGAAGAGGCTTCGGGGCCTATGTAAATGCTCATATTTCTAAAGCAGATAATTGCAGTTAATGTGAGTTTTCTGAAAGTTTCCCAAAAACATTTCAATGAAACTTTGGTGAATTAATCCTCCAAGCAGTCCCACTCTTCTTCAAAATTTGGGAACTCTTCCGAGAGCACTTTCAATATTGTCCTTACACTGTGTTGGAAATGGCTGAACTATGCTTTGAATGTGCTGGTGGAGAAATTCTTCAAGTGTAGTACAGAAGCAGTTTATGTTAGCATCTTCACATTCCATGTACTCACACTTTCTAAATGAGAATACTCAGCTATTTTCACTTTGTAGTAGCATTCAGCAGAAGATGTTAGAGACTTTCCTGGCCTATCTAAAAGTTTGACTTTCCTGGCCTATCTAAAAGGCCATGCATAGAAAATGTTATTGAAATGAACACGAGTTTGCTGAAAAAAATTCCATAAAAGGAATTCAATGGAACATTGTGGATTGATCCTACCAGCAGTCCCTTACCCTCCCAATGTTTGGTGATGCTACACCTCAAGGATGCTATTTTTAAAGCACTTCAAATATTATGCTTGAACTGTGCTGGAACTTGCTGAACTGTGCTTGGAATGTGCTGGCTGAGAAGTGCTTTGGAGTACAGAACAAAACAATTTATGCTGACAGCTTAAACTTCCATGTTTTCTGAAAGAAAACACACTTCTTTGTTTCTCTTTGAAGGAGCATTCAGAAGTAGGTCTTCAGTGCATGAAACACCTTCAATTACAGGTGCCTGCTCCTGTTTAAATGGCATATCCTAGGAAAAAGGGACTTACATGGAAAGTTAGTTTTTTGAAAAAGTTCCAGGAATGGATTTCATAAATTTTTGAATAGATTTTCCCAGTATTTTCTCTTTTATCTAACAGTATGGGATGCTAAACTTACAAAAAGCAGAATTCAGAATATTTGAGAAGAGGGTAAAAAAATATTTAAAGTGCTGAGTAAGAGAAAAATTGGGGTAGACTCACCAAATTAAGGTGAAAAGAGAGACTGACAAGACCATCAATTCACCAACTTTCATTGAAATAAGTTTGTAAAACTTATTCAGAAAACTCACATGCATAATACTTCCTAGAATATGAAGAAATTCTGTTTAGATAGGGCCAAAAGATTCAAAGTAAAAGTGTTGATAGGTCAGCTGAGAAGACCTACTGCTGAAGACAACTTCACAAAGAAATAGAGCAGAGTGTTTTCCTACAGAAAATTTGAGGTCATGGAAGTTAAACCTGCTACCAAAAACTGCTTTCATTCTAAACTTGCAAACAATTCTCAGCAAACACATTCAAACAGCAGTTCAGACATTTCCAGTAAAGAGAAAGCACAATGTTTAAAATGATCTAGGAAGAATAATGTTGAAGTTGGCATCACAAAACATTGGGGGGAGAGAGACATACAGGGAGGATCAATTCACCAAAGTTTCATTGAAATATTTTTTATAAAACTTTTTAAGAAAACTCACATTCATTGCAATTCCCATATACCCCAAAATGGTAATTTAGATTGGTCAAAAATCCTCAAACTGAAAGTGTTTCCAGAACTGCAGGAAGAACTTACTGGGGAATGCTATTTCAAAATGGAATAGGACAGAGAGTTCTCCTTTAGAAAAGAGTGACACCATGCAAGTTGAAGCTGCTGACATAAACTACCATCGTTCTATACCTGCAATCAATTCTCAGCAAGCCCAAAGTTCTGTTCAGCCATTTCAAGCACAGAGAAAGCACAATATACAAAGTGCTCTAGGAAGAGAACTGTTGAAGGTAAAAACACCAAACCTTGGGAGAAAACAGGGACTGCTGAGAGAATCAATTTACCAAAGTATCATTGAAATCCATTCATAAAACATTTTCAGAAAACTCACATTCAATGCAATTCCCTGATTCCCCCAAATGGCCATTTAGATAGGCCAAAAAGCCTCAAAGTCAAAGTGTTTTCAGCACTGCAGGAAATTCTTACCAGTGAATGTTATTTCAAGGGGAACAGGAAAAAAGTGTTCTCCTTTAGAAAAGAGTGGCCTCATGGAAGTTGAAGGTGCTAGAACAAACTGCCTCAGTTCTGAACTTGGAATCAATTCTCAGCCAGCACATTCAAAGCACAGTTCACCTTTTTCAGAATAGAGAAAGCACAATATTTAAAATACTCTAGGAAGAGAACTGTTAAAGGTACCAACACCAAATTTGGGAGGAAAGAGGGACTAGTGGAAAGATTGATTTACCAAAATTTCATTGAAAGCCTTCTGTGAAACTCTTTTAGAAAACTCACATGTCTTGCAATTTTCTGTTTCCCACAAATGGCCCTTTAGATATGCCAAGAAGCCTCAGAGTCAAAGTGTTTCCAGCACTACAGGAAACTCTTACTGGTAAATGCTACTTCAAAGGGGAACAGGACACAGTGTTTTCATTTAGAAAAGAGACTCCAAGGAAATTGAAGCTGTTAGCACAAACTCTGTTCTGAACTTGCAATCTCTTATCACCCAGCACATTCAAAGCACTTTTCAGTAGTTTCCAGCACAGAAAAGCACAATATTTAAAGTGCTTGATGAAAAAAACTGTTGAAGGCAGCAACACCAAACTTTGGGTGGAAAGAAGGGTGCTGAGAGGATCAATTCTCCAAAATTTCACTTGAAACATTTCTTGAAATTTTTCAGAAAACTCAAATGACTTGCAATTCCCTTCTTCCCACAAACAAAACTTTAGAAAGGCAATGGGGTGGGGGCTCCATCAATGACGGGAACACTTACTGTTGAAATACACTCAAAGTGTATTTCAGCCATTTATAGCACAGAGAAAGCACAAAGCATCAAAGGGGAACTGAACACACTGTTCTCATTGACTTTCTGGAAGCTAGCCTAAACCACTTTGGTTCTGAACTGGCAATCACTTCTCAGGCAGCACATTCAAAGTGCAGTTCAACACATTCTAGCAGAAAGAAAATGCAATCAAAGCAATCTAGGGACAACAAACTTTGGGGGAAAAGAGGGACTGGAAGTAGGATCAATTGACCAAAATTTTATTGAAATTCTTTAGTGAAACATCATCAGAAAGCTCACATTCATTGCCATTAACCGCATGTCACAAATGGCTCTTTAGCCAGGCCAGAAAGCCTACTAGTGAGAGGGGTTCCAGCACTGCAGGGAAGATTTACTGGAGAATGCTACATCTAAGGGGGACACTGCTCACCTTGAGAAAAGAGTGAATCTCTGAAAGTTCAAGTGGCTAGAATACTCCACTTTAATTCTGAACTGGCAATCACTTCTCAGTAAGCACAATCAAAGCAAAATACAGTTGTTCCCAGCAGAAAGCTCACTATTCAAAAGGCATTAAAAAGATAACTGTTGATGGTAGGAACACTAAATTTGAGGGGAAAGAAGGAATGGTGGGAGGATCAATTGGTCAAAGATTTGTTGAAATTCTGATGCTTTCTGCTGGAAACAGCTGAACCTTACTTCAAATGTGCTGCTAGAGAAAATTACCTGTCCAGAACCTAAGCAGTTTAGGGTAGCAGCTTCAAATTCAAGGGAGTGAATGTTTTCACAAAACAACACTGTGTTCAGACCCCCTGTAAAATAGCACACAACAGGAAGTCTTCCCTGTACAGATGGATCCACTAACATTTTGAGGTTTCTGAATTTAAAGGGCAATTGTGGCCTAGAAGGCAATGGTAAAGATGGTGAGATTTCTGACAAATTTTTACAAAAGGATTTTGGTTAAATTCTGGTCAATTGATCCTCTACAGTTTCCGTCTTTCCCCCCAAAAGTTGGGGTAAATGTCCTCAACAGTACTCTTCCTAGAGAACTTTGAATTTTGTGCTTTCTCTCTTCTGGAAACTGCTGAATCCCACTTGGAATGTGCTGACAGAGAAGTGATTTCCAGTCCAGAACGTAAGCAGATTGCGCTAGCACCTTCAAATTCCGGGGAGTCACTGTATTCTGGAGGAAAAC
The DNA here is from genome assembly GCA_004024805.1 of Geosciurus inauris. Taxonomy (NCBI): domain Eukaryota; kingdom Metazoa; phylum Chordata; class Mammalia; order Rodentia; family Sciuridae; genus Geosciurus; species Geosciurus inauris. The sequence goes on along the minus strand of PVHX01022199.1, from coordinate 550 downwards.
ACTGTATTCAATCTTTCTGTGAAGTACACTTACCAGGAAGTATTCCTTGTAGAGATGGATCCACTAACTTTTGGAAATCTCTGGCCATTAACAAGAGCCATTGCAGCCTAGAAGGGAAAGGCAAAGAATGTGAGATTTTGGACACATTTTTACGAAAGGATTCTAGTGAAAATCTGCTGAAGAAATCCTCCCCCGTCTCCCTCTTTCCCCCCAAAGACTGGGGTTATCTTCAACAGTGCTCTCCCTAGAGTACTTCGAATAATGTGCTTTCTCTGTGCTAAAAACGGCTAATTCAAACTTTGAAAGTGTTGCCGGCGATGTGACTGCCATTCCAAAACTAAAGCGGTTTCAGGTAGCAGCTTCAAATTCCAGGGAATCTCTCTCTTCTCAAGGAGAACACTGTGTTCAGTCTTCCTGGGATTTAACTCTCACCAAGTTCTTTCCCTGCAGAGCTGGTTATGGTCACACTTGGAGGTTCCTGGCCTTTTTATAGGGCCATTCAGACCTAGCAGGAAATTGTAAAGAATGTGAGATTTCTGACACATTTTTA
>PVHX01022198.1:0-28163 GCA_004024805.1 Geosciurus inauris | reverse complement strand
GATCTCTCTACATTCTAAGTCTAACTCAAAGAAACATTTTCCCCCATAGAATCACTCTCTAAAAACGTATTTTGTAGTTCTGCTTTTAGTTAACAAATTTGGGGAAGATTTTGGAAAAAGCAGGTTTTCCAGTATGTTAGAGATACATGGTCATGTTTTTTTCCTTGTGGAATCAGAGATTACTGTTAGCCAATAACATAAAGGTCTGCTTGTAGACTGCAAATGTGGCTTACCCTTTAAAGGCATGAGGAATGCCAGAATTCTTCAAAGTGGATAGTAGATAAAGAGAAGCATCAAGAAACAAACATGTAAGGAAGTTGTTCATATCAGGTACCCAACTCAATTTTAAATATAATTGTAAAAAATAAAGTGTAATAAAGACCAATTAATGAGTGCTTTTATATCCAGAATATGATGTGGTTTCTTTTAAAATGAATTTGCAGAGAGAAGTTTAAATCTGATTTGAAGGAAGCTTTCATTGCAGAAATTTATAGATATGAAAATTTTAAAAAGTGGAAACGAGTCTTTCATTCTCTCGTCTAACACTTAGTGAACATATTTACTGAGCACTTCCATATTATCAATGAACATTGCTTCAACTATTAAGAGTCAACTTTTGAACTGAGAAACAAATGAATGAGGTAGACTCTTTCAGTATTATGAGTAATGCTATTTTCTTGAAAACACAAATAGCAAGAAATGTCTGGGGCTGGGGATGTGGCTCGGTGGTTAAGTGCCCCTGAGTTCAATCTTTGGTACCAAAAAAAAAAAAGTCTGTTTAAGTCCTTAGACAAATTATAGGTCAATAGCAAAAGGAAGTAATACATGAGGCAGAAAAAACACACACTGTAGGGTATGTGCCAAGTCTTTCCAGTCATAAACTCTAACTTGCTGATTATAGGTACTTGTACCATAGTTATTTTCTTGACAAGCCCTGTTTTCTGAATGTAATCAACAAGTTCATTACCTAGGGCATAATACCTAAGAGCTGAAAGTTATCAATGTCCACTGGGACACCCAATTAAACTGGAGAGCAAGAGAGGTGCACTTTCCCCTCTTCTGAGAGAACTCACTCTCTCCCATGAGACTGTCCCCTTTACCCTTTCCCATCTCTTCTAATAAATCTATTACTCTGAGTGACATGTCTGAAATCTTTCTAATTCGATGGCAAGAATATGGGTTTTGAAGGGGAGTTTTTGTGCTGCCTCAGTTTCCCAGAAGGCTCCAGCCCTATAACACTTTAAATGTAAAAACAAAACAAAACCTATAAGTTTCCTACATCTATATTTATTACTCTTCCTAACTTTAATGAATAAAGCTGCCTTTCCTGTCATGATTTGCTAATATTTTAAAATCACCTGTAATTTTCCAACCCAAATTTGCACATCATTATTTTCAGTCTGAACAAAGGTGGAGACAAATCTTTCCTTTATATCTAGAAGAGAAACTATTTTCCCCCCATTGTGGAAAAATAATAATTTTCCTTTTGCTTTACCTCCCACTTTTCTACCCTTGGTTACTACAGGAAGTCACAACTACTGGTAAATGTACTGCCTATTTTAAGGGAGAGCTGGATAAATATACTAGGCTTCCAAGTCTCACTTCAGCTGTTAAATTATGATCAAAATTCACCATTTATTAGATTCTTGAGAGAATTTTTAAAAATTGTGCCCTGTGTATATTAAGTTCTCAGGAAATCTTAATTTACTTCCAGTGATTCCAATAAAACACACCCACAAAACAGCTGGACAAAGTGCTTTGGGAAGGGGGGCAGTGAGATGGAAAGAGAGTTCCAAAAAGTATTGTTAACTGTTAATTTTGTGCTTGATGTTCCATTTTTCATACTTTCTCTCTCTTTTTTAATATTCTATCATCTGACTTCACCGTCCCCTTCGGAGAATGAACAGAAACATTCTATAAAATCTATACGCTCCTTTTACCTCTCAGCATGTATGCCTACTCTGTAGCTCATAAGCACTCAAACAGAAGCTGAAGCATATGTAGAGATCATTTTTTAAATCTTCAATCCTCAGTTCTTAGTTTCCCTTTTCATCTGCTGTGTGCTTTGTAACAATAGAAAAATGGCTTGGCGGGCTTGCTCTGCCTGGCTGCAGGATACTCATTTCAAATTTCATCAATGAATTTGCAAACCCTGATCATTTATATCAATGCTTCAATAAAGCTTTCATTTGAGAACAGTTTGCAGCCACTTTCTGAGAGTCCTGACCTTTCAAAGGTAGTTTTTTCCTGCTTTTCTCCATCATTTCTATTCTCTTCCTCCCTCCCAACAGACCTGGTCCTCTCTTGAAATTTCAAAATGCAGAACTTAATAGCATCCCCCACTGCTCACTCTGCAGGCTCACCTGGTAGCACTACTCATTAAAATGCAAAACTATTTGAATATGCACATAAGGAATTCCCATTGTATAGAGTCTTCTCAACCCTGAAGGTCTTGTTTTTCTCCTGCAGCCCTCCAAGCTTTCAGTTCAGAGGGCACACTAATACCATTGCTTACTTTTTCCTTTCACTTTTCTGCTTCTCCCACTTGTCTGTCCAGAAAAGATTTATATCTTCAATTTCTAGCTCAACTGTAATCTTTTCTACAGAACCTAACCTTCCAACCCTGCCCAACCCAGCCCTTGGCAAAAGTAACCATCAGTACCTTATACTCTAGCAAACCATAGACTGTTTTTGTATGCTCCAGGAGTCAAGAAAGAACTTTACAGGTTTGCACAATAGGAAAAAAATCGAAAGATGAATAATATGTCATGATTTGTGAATATGTAAGCATTCAGATATTAGTGTTCATAAAGCTTTGTTGGAACCCAGGTTCACTCATTCATTAATATTGTCTGTGGCTGACTTCAAGCCTCAAGGGCATAGCTGAGTAGCTTCCACAGAATCCATATGGTTCAACATCCCAAATATTTACTAACTGGCTCTTTTTTGTGTGTGTGTGGTACTGAGGATTAAACTCAGGGGTACTCGACCACTGAGCTACATCCCCAACCCTATATTGTGTTTTATTTAGAGACAGGGTCTCACTGAGTTGCTTAGCACCTCACCTTTGCTGAGGCTGGCTCTGAACTTGTGATTCTCCTGTGTCAACCTCCCAAAGTGATGGGATTACAGGCACGGCCAGCACCACCAGTTTACTAACTGGCTCTTTACAGAAAAAGTTTGGTAACCCCTGCTGTATGACCTTGCTACTGCAAGTGTAGTCCATGGACACCTGTCCCCTTCAGAGAATGAACAGAAACATTCTATAACATCTATATGCTCCTTTTACCTCTCAGCATGTATGCCTACTCTGTAGCTCAACAAGCTGGGAGCTTGTTGGAAATGCAGAGTCTCAGATCCCTCCCCAGAACTACTAAATCAGAATCTGTAGTTTAACAGGATCTGCAGAATATTCCAACCACAGTAAGTGTTACACTAGTCTAGCACTCATAATGCTGTCTTAAAATTGTTCGTCGATATTTTAACAGATGAAAAATGAAAACATGACCTGAGACACATGTGAGTCATTGTAAAATAGATAAGCACAATTCTGTGGATAAAAACAAAAACAAAATACAATATAAAATTAAACAATAAGAAAGCTTAGTTAATCAGGAGAAAGTATGAACTAAGAATTATATCACTTTGCAACATACTCATTTAATAGCATCACATTTCAATCATATTCATATGTATTCGATATATTATATATATTCAATATATTCATACTAATATGTATGCATATATATTCTGTTTTTCTAGTGTGAAATATAGGCCTCATTAACAATAATCCTTAATACTTTACAGTTTATACCTCCAGAAGTTCAAATTTGCTTATTTAATAAAGCACAGCAGTGATATGATTTCATCATCTGTTGTCTTAAAATGTGAATGTGAAGCTCTTGGGGCATAAAACAGGGCAAGAGAGATCTGTTCAAAAATCCCTTTTCCACAATTCAAATGTGGTATTAGGCATTTATAAGTGGCTGCTTGTGTAGCGAACATTATATTTGAAATTATCATAATGGTTTTGCTGCTCTCACAGTTATCAGCTGATAACTCATGTGTAACCCTATGTTGAGGTCTTAGTCCCTTAAGGCTTCATTTTTTTCACCAAGTTGCAATACTGAGAGTTGCCACTGGGGAGAGAGTAGAAAAATATCCTCCGCAATTGACCAGCCTCAGACTAATCAACCACAAAAGCTACACAAATGATTTTCTTTTTCTTTTTTTTGCAGTCCTGGAGATTGAACCCAGGATTCCCTATCACTGAGCTACATCCCCTGCCATTTTTATTTTTCATTTTGAGATGGGATCTGGCTAAATTGTGGAGGCTAACCCAGAACTCGCCATCCTCTTGCCTCAGCCTCCTGAATAGCTGGGATTACAGGTGTGTGCTATAGCACCTTGAACAAATGACTTTTTAACAAATAATGACTACTTGTTCATTTATTCAGCCAGTGAATATTTATTGAATATTTATTGATATATGAGAGACACTGGGCTAGATGCTAAAAATACAATATTGAGTGAAAGCTAATACTGTCCCTGATATCATAGAATTCACATCTAACAGAGAAGAATACAATCCGCAAGGAATCACAAAAATAAAAGTATGATTATCAACTGCTTCAAATGTGGTATTAGGCATTTATATGTGGCTGCTTGTGTAGCTAACATTATATTTGATCACATTTCAATCATATTCATATGTATTTGATATATTACATATATTCAATATATTCATACTAATATGTATGCATATATATTCTGTTTTTCTCATGTTCAAATATAATGTTCAATCTCCAGGACTGCAAAAAATAAATGCAGGGGTGGGAAGTGACCTGGTGTTATGTATGAGAGTATATAACAAGATGCTAGTCTCAGGAGGTCAAGCAGGCAGGAGGTTTTCCCTGTACTCTGAAGAAATGTCTTTTACCTGATGCTCTGAAGGCTTAATAAGAGTTTACTGGTGACATAAGTGTTCGGGAAAGTGGAGAATTCAAAGTAGTACTCATGAAAGAAGGCACAGTTTCTGGCAAGAACCACCTTTGATCAGCGTGTTTTCAAGGAACCAGAAGTAGACCAATGTAAATGAAAAATTCATGATGGAGGTGAAAGGGTAAAATTTAACACCAAAGAGATAGACATGGGACAGATCAGACTGCTTCTTATGAACCATGATATGGATTTGGGTACATATCCTAAGAACAAAACTGGGAGAGTGGATTTGGGAATGCAATTGTGTCATTGGGAAGACTAGTTAGAAGGCAATTCCAGTACTCAGGCAAGAGATGATGGAAAAGCCAAACTGGTATAACAATTGTTGAAATGGAGTAAAGCTGCTTAGGAGCTAAAACTGACAAGTGTTAGTGATAAATTTGGTTATGGAGGATAAGAGACATCAAGATGTTTAAGGATGACTCATAGTTCTTTTGCTTAATTTAACTATCCAATTGATGGCATCATTTCTCGTGATGCTAAGAAACTTGCAATGCAATGAGACTATGTTTTACTTTCTTCATAATTAAAACTCTATGAAAGAGTTGGGAGTGTAGCTCAGTAGTCTGGCATGCATGCGACCCTGGGTTCCACCCCCAGCACTGCAAAAACAACAACAAATGAAACCCTATGAAATCAGTGAGACTACTCAATGGAATAGTAATTGATTATAAATAATTTTAATTGATGCATACTTTCAAAAATGTACCACAAATATAATTTAATTTTTATATTTTACTAGTATCTTTACCATGAGTTACTATAAGTTTATTAGTATCTCTAAAAATCTGTTTTGGATGTAGCACTGGATCCTAAGTTTGATTCCTAGCACTGCCCCCCAAAAAACAAAAACAAAACAAAATAAAAAAGATTTGTTTGGAAAGAGCTAAATGGACAATTTTACCTAGGTCTATGCAAGGAGAATATTTCAGAAAGTAATTGTTAGGAATCTTATGTTACTTGTCTGGGCCATATGTTTATTTTGGTGTGGGGGAAGAATGATTCTTAAATAAGTTTTGGGATAGGAACATGATACAATATTCAAATATTCATGTCAACAGCATCCTTTTACCTTCATCATGAATGCTAACACTACATTGCTCTACTTCAGTTTCTTGAAAACATACTCCCTTCCATGCCACTAAAATATCTCCATTTTATTTAAAAGATATATACTGTTTTTAAATTAGAGTAATATATACCTAAGATAAAAAAATATTTCAATAGTGAAATAAAAATGTTTATGTCACAAACTATTTGATCATGATATCCTCTTACATGGCATGAACTAATTTACTTGTTGTACTTATTGAAGGTGTACCTTTATTTTTACACATAAAGGAATACATATGTTCTGAAAATGTATAATTTAAAAGTCCATGCATAGTTCTGAAAGATGTATGTTCAAAACCAGAAAGCACATATATAAAATTATTTTAGGATTGTCACCTAGTATGGGTGGACATTCAACTCCATTTTGAAACTGGCTATTTCTTTTACCACAACAAAGTTACTTTCACTTATTTTGCAGAATTTGAAATATTTTAGAATGTATGCATTCTAAATTGTGTGGTTAGACTTGTTGGATTTTGGCAAAGGCTATTCTAAGTGAAGATGTATATGTATGGTATACAGTCTTTCAAGTTACCAGTTGGCTCAATTAGATTATTGAATATAATTACTTCTTTTTTATGAATAATAATTTAAAAATTTATTATTGTAATTGCACATATTTATGGGGCAATAATCACTTCTTTAAGTATTTTGGTAGTCTCACGTCTTTGAGTTCAACTGATTATTATAAAGGACCAGTCAAAATTTAAGTTTATCAGCCTAGCACAGTGGTATATGCCTGTAATCCCAGTGGTTCATGCCTATAATCCCAGGGACTCAGAAGGCTGGGGCAGGAAGCCTGTAAATTCGAAGCCTGCCTTAGCAACTTAGTGAGGCCCTAAGCATCTTATTGAGACTCTGCTTCAATACTTAAAAATGAAATAAAAAAGACTGGGGATGTAGTTCAGTGATAAAGCACCCCTGGGTTAAATCCCCATTACCTTCCCCCCAAATTTTTAGATTATTAATAAAAGTAAAAACTATGCAGAATGTGGAATTGTAGTCTCAGATTTTCCTATGTTTTAAATGTATGTGTTCATTTGTAAACAGCATGCCTGATTGAGTATCTCTCTTCTGGAGTTGCTATTATTTTATCATTATAAATTCAAGAGTTATTATTAAATGGATTATTGAATACATATTATGTACAAGACACCCTATTAATTCCTGCAGGTGATAAAAATGTCTATACTCTGCATAGTACAACCTATATTCCATTACTTAACACCCATTCCTTTGCTCCTTTCATAGATTTTTGATTATATATTATTTAATTTAACCTAAGAAAGAGCTGAAGAGAAAACTATATAGTAATTTTATAAAATATAAAAAATGAGAATATTTGTGAATAAAGCAAATCACAATAAACTGCCAAGTAAAGTAATGGAACTATTTATCTTTGTAGGTAACTCATTATAGTCTATTTATATTTTTATTAAAGTAATTTGGTAGTCAGGTGTGGTAGCACATGACTGTAATCTCAGTGACTTGGGAGGCTGAGGCAGGAGGATCTAAGTTCAAAGCCAGCCTCAGCAATTTAGCAAGACTCTGTCTAAAAACAAAAAATAAAAAGGGTAGGGGAAATGGTTCAGTGGTAAAGCCTCCTTGGGTTCAATCTCCAGTACCAAAAAAAAAATGTAATTTGGTAATCTAGAACAAAGAACTCTGAAATAGATATAGTATTCAGTTACACATCAGAAAACTCATATTGTCAAATTCTGTTAATTAACCTTGTATTTATTTGTAGCTACACAAGGCCACATAATTGAAAGAAAATATTCTCTAATTATTGATACAGGTTTCAAGAGAGTGACAAATATAAATCCCATCATGATGGTGGAGAGTTGAGATATGTGCACTATTTCTTCATTACATTAATCATTAATTAATTTTTTTGTGAAAAATTTTAAATGCTGATGCATTTTTACAGAAAAAATGTTTACCTTTAATACTTACTGATATTACAAACCTTATCCAGCTCAGGGGGAACACAGTTGTCCAATTGATCATTTTTCACAGGAGACATTGAACATATTACCTAAATTGTTATCTTGACTATAATATAAATACAAATATATCTATCTTACAGTAGCATATACCTATGTATATGCACAAGTAGGATTTTAGGGAAGGTATTACTAAATTTGAAGGACAGTAGAAACAAACGAAGACAACTGACTTTTTTTAAATTCACATCTATTGAATCCCGTAAGCCCTAAAATAGCGTACAGAAATCACCAGGGATCCACATTTCAAAAACTCAAAGAAGGGGCTATGTAGAGCACATGACTAGCAGGCATGAAGCCCTGGGTTCAATCCCCACACCACAAAACAAAACCCCTCAAAGAATATCAGATTGTGGATGTATACATATTATAACTAAAACTCTTGTTATTCTTCTATACACAGTTAAAATTAATATATTTAACATAATTTACAATACATAGCCAGTCTCTGATGTGTTTCACAGATATTTTTCATGTCACTAACATACTGTGACAAAGTCAGCCTTATAGAGAAGTGAAGTAAGCAAAAAACTTATATGCCTACAAGAGGAGATTTCAGATGTATCTTTCCTCTCTGCCCATCAAGGCGTTCAACTATTGGAGGTACATTTTAGTGTTAAAATATGCCTCCCTCTGGAGGGGGTAGGCCCTGTCAAACATTACCACCTTAGGAAAAATTTATGTGTCAAAGCTCTAACTGACAAGATGGATAAGAACCAAATGTCAAAAGGTGCAAAAGAGGGGTGCACAGGACTTGGGAGAGAAGCAAAGCATATTCATTATGAAGTTGTGGATATTTGGCCCATGGACATGGACAGACAGCGTGGAAAGAGAGTAGTGCTCAAAGGGAGATGCTAAAGATGAAATTGGCTGACTTCACGTTCTAGTAAGGCTGACCTTGGTCTTCACCTCAGGGCAGGGCTTACAACGCCATTGATACAGATGAAATGATTTTGTGTGAGCATTGTTTAAAACTTGAGAATGTAAACTTACCTGCACATCCATGTTGACCTATTTCACCAATGCAGTGAAAACATCTGTAGGCACACTTGATCTTCACAAACTTAAAATGAGTGCTATGCACTCTTGGTACAGCTGCTGGGGGCTCTTGAGAATTTTATACTTTACACTGTTTGAATTTTCCCTGTGGATTCCCTTTTTGAATTTTTTCCCCCTATGGAAAGCTGCTTTGAGCATCAAAAACTCTTAATGCATATTCAATAAGGGAAGTGTTACCTTTCTCATCATCTTAAGTGGTGATTTGTTAAATAAAGCAGGACAGTCTGACATTGATTATTCTGACTATAGGTACATTTTGATGCAGCCATTTTGATGCACCTGTCTTGATGCAAAATCAGCTTTTTCTCTTTCTTTTATTTAGTGTTTGATCATCAGTACTGTGTGTAACAGACACTCCTAATACTATTCCATCCCTAATTTGTCATAAATTTTGCTAGTTTTCCATGTTCCATTGTAGTTTATTTTTTGTTGCTTAATTTCTTGAGTATATATTAATGTTATACTAAAAGTGTATATTAAGGGCTTGGGTTGTGGCTCAGTGGTAGGGTGCTTGTTTAGCATGTGTGAGGCACTGGGTTCAACCCTTAGCACCACATAAGATAAATAAATAAAGGTCTAAAAAGGTATATATTAACACTTTACTGAAAAAATGAGTTAGCATCTATAATTATGTCAATTTTTCCTCCAAAATCATCATTCTAAAAACATTTTGTGGTATTAAATATATATGACTATGTGAATAATCAGAAATTTGAGAAGTCCCTGCACAGTCTTTAAAATAAAGAATCCAATTTTGATCCACCTTGCCTATTTGTAGTGTATTTATTCAATCAAATAATCATGTTATGGGGCTGGAGTTATAGCTCAGTGGTAGAGCACTTGCCTAGCATGTGTGAGGCACTGGGTTTGAGTCTCAGCACCACATATAAATAAAGTATTGTGTCCGTATACTTTTTAAAAAATCATGCCATAGAATGTGGAGTTGTCCATTTTCTGCTTTCTCGCATTTATGACTGATAATCCTTTTTTAAGAAACAAAGTTTTCTGTTTCCTCTCCCCCTTATCCTGAGATTTTTACGTTTATTCATCAAGAATTTTTTTCTTCCTTCCTTCCTTCCTTCCTTCTTTTCTTTCTTTCTTTCTTTCTCTTTCTTTCTTTCTTTCTTTCTTTCTTTCTTTCTTTCTTTCTTTCTTTCTTTCTCTCTCTCTCTCTCTCTCTCTCTCTCTCTCTCTCTCTCTCTCTCTCTCTCTCTCTCTCTCTTTCTTTCTTTCTTTCTTTCATTTTTTCAGTGCTGGAGATAAAACCCAAGGCCTCGTACTACACCCTAGCCCCCATCCATCTATACTATTTTGAAGAGCTTCATTTTAAAAAATTTATCTTAGGGGAGGCTGAGACAGGAGAATTGCGAGTTCAAAGCCAGCCTCAGCAACAGCAAGGCACTAAGCAACTTGGTGAGACCCTATCTCTACATAAAACACAAAATAGGGCTGGGGATGTGGTTCAGTGGTCGAGTACCCCTGAGTTCAATCTCCAGTACCAAAAAAAAAATTACCTTAGGAAAACAATAACTGGATTTCCTACCCCATCCTCCATCATTGATATGAATTTGTCACTGAAGGAGAAAATGAAACATTCATATTTTGTCTTCACTAAAATAACTGTCTCAGTTTATACAATCTTATTTTATATTTATTTATTATAAATTTAAAGTGATCATTAACAACTTGGTAAGGGTGTCTGTATCACACAATACTTATTAACCAAAATAAGCATATTTTTTAGGTTGCATCAAAATGTTGTTTACCAATTAAATAATATTCTTCTTCAGATATGGAAGCCATTAATGAGATATGTTTCAGTAGCTCAGGAACAGGACTAAGTTGGCAAAATAATAGGAATCACCTAAATGTAATAGTTGAATACTACTGCAAAATAAGAGTTCTGAAGCATGCTTATGGGTATACTTACAATTATTTTTGAAGAATCATGTTCGTTGGCCTGTGCTTGTAGGTATTAGCTGATAACCCTAAAAAGCAAATGTTGAGAAAAATGCAATAAGAACACTATAAATAAGGTGTTGCTTTAGGGTACTTATATTATTTTCTTATATAAAACATAAATGAAACTAGTTGGGCTGCTATCCATAAGCTCCCAAAGAAAGTCTCATATATGCAAAATTATACAAAAACTGAAATATGAATACCACAGATATGGCAGTGACTATCCTTTTGCTAAAGAGATTAAATATCAATTAAGTATCCAGAATTCATCACCCACTTTTTAAATTATTTTGGGTGTGGTGGCACACACCAGTTAATCCCAGTGACTCCAGAGGGAAGCTGAGTCAGGAGGATAGCAAGTTTGAGGCTAGCTTCTGGCAACTTAGCAAGACCTTGTCTCAAAATAAAAAATAAAAAGGGCTGGAGATATTGCTCAGTGGCAAAGCGCCCCCTGGGTTTAATCCTCAGTACTGAAAAAAGAAAAATTCTAAATCAAATGGAACATTAAAACGTTATTTCATATAAAACATTTTACAGAGCAGGTGTAGTTAAATGGCATTTAATTCATAGTTACTAAAGCTATATTAGACTCTGGAAGAGAAAATAACATTTGAAACTCATCATTTTATTATCAGTTATTTTAACAGTATCAGTTGCCAGTATCAGTTTAGAATGCAAAAGCAAGATTGAAACAAATATTAGCCAACTACATTTTTGTTGTACAAAAAATAAATTTGATGTAATAAAGTTAATATTTAACATATTTCAGCATGAGAAGATTCCCAAAACATGCAAAGCATGGCCAAAATATTTTAAAAACAGGGATTTTCTTAAATTCTAAAGCAAACACTTCCATTGGATCAAGTAAAATGGAGTGATGTAAAGACCATTAGAGTTATGAGAAATACACAAGGAATGTCAATTGTTATATCATTGGAGGATATTAAGATAATTTTACTTGCTCGTATGCTTATTAATGTATTTGTGGCATTGCATAGAATATTTATATGATTAATGTTAAAACCACAATTTAAATAATTTAATGTGACTTTCTCCTACCTCATCCAGGATAAAATATATTATACTATACCAAAAAATATTATACTTTTCATTCCTTATGACAGTAAAAGTTAGTTCTGACTTCAAGGTAGTGAAAACAACTGGGCTAAAACTTTGCTGTTTAACCTAAATTTCAGAAAATACATTTGATATTATAAATTTGCACCAGTATTTTCTTGCTGCTCTTGTCACTCCAAATAGTGCAAAAATTTATTGAAATTACTGTGTGAGAATAGTCAACATTAAATCTCTATTTTAATGAAATGGTAAGAGACCTATAGTAAATAAAAATAATCTCCAGGGGTAAAGTGATGTAAAACCGATTCTACCTAGCATGTTTTGAGCAGCAGAGATCCAAAACAAAATTACCAGTATGTTAGTGCAATGATGAGACTCCATGGTTGGTGAAGTTGGTGCCTAAGTTAGTAATTGATACAATAAGAATTATACACGGCATTGCAGTAAAGCACAAGATCACCTCGACATACTGTAACGATCCACTCTACTTGTTGTAGCTCCCACTTAATCTTACCTTACTGCCCAAATACCCTTGGAGGGAATAAAATGGTCGTGAACAGAGAACTAGTGCAAACGGAATTACGGCCCCTAGTGGTCAATTGTGATTACCGCAGTTAGAAGAATGTGAGCTATGATAATATCATTTGTCATTTACGATTTATGCGGGTCCCTACCCCTCCTTTGGAGCAGGATTGAGATATAATGAAGCATTCTTTGTTTATTAAAAATAACCCAATATGAGTTTTGAAAAAATTCCCCCCAAACTTACCAACTGAATATTTTTCCAATGTCTCTTTTTCATGTATATTTCTAAAATCAGTTAATTTTGAAAAACCATGGAATACTTTAAGTAAAACTAAATATATCCTCAATCTGTCTCTCCCTCCTGATCATGACTTTGTTTATATTAATATTCTGAATCTGTCATACACTCTATTTTTCCTCTCAGCTAATTATATATAAATTTGAGGTGTCATTATCGATTTTTTATCATTTTAAGTTTCTCACCACCTTACTGAACTATCATTTTAAAAATTCCTATGATGACTTTAATTTTTCTCCTTTTTAGACCAGTGACTCTAGAAAAGAAAGATAACTCTGATCACAACCTTGTTCTACACGTCAATCCCCACTATGTAATACTCTGCTAAAAACAATAGTGCATATTTAAAAATTTCACATGTGCAATCCTGTTACCTTCGATACTATTTGTAATTGGTTTATAAAGTGACATTAAGAGTAATCTTGTGATTACTCAAAACAGATTTAACCCTACTTTTCCTAAAAAAATTATTGCTATTTTGCTTCCAGCCTACCCTAGGGAAAAATTATAAAACAGTAGTTTCAAAAAGCACAATTATGAATTAAAACTACTAAGAACCCAGTGAAGATTTAATGGATAAGTTTGCTACCTTATTTCTCCTTCAGTTGAAATAGGGGAAAAAAGCAGATTTTAAAGTGGAAAGTCTATCAAAGAAATGCCTATTTTTTAAAAAATAACCTTTAATTTTATGTGGTGCTAAGGATTGAACCTAGAGCCTCACACATGCTAGGCAAGCACTCTACCACTGAGCTACAACCCCTCTTCCCCAGAAATGCCTATTTAAGGCTGCTGAGTCATCATTAAAATGCCAGTACTCAATCCTGAGCAGGATGAGGAAATGCCAACATTACAAAAGAGCTTAATATACGTCTTTGGCTATTCGTGGATAGGCACATTCACTTAAAAAGAAGGGCCTTCTTCCATTTGGGATTATTCAGGATTAAAACCAGACCACAGATGGATGGGGTGTGGGGCAATGCAGGGTATGGGGGGGTAACTTTGCTTGCCTACTTTTGGTTTTTAAGAAGCTATTTTAATGAAGTATAATTTAAATATAAAACAATGCATACATTTTAAATATAGAGCTGGATCAGTTTTGATAGACGTCCACTACAATGAAGATATAAAACATTTCCATCCTCCTGTTCCTTTACCCCCCAAACACTTTCAGACCTCTATCAACATTATTTTTGCCAGTTCTGGAAGTTCATCTAAATGGGACCATAAGGTAGGCTCTTTTTCTTCTCTATTTCTTCCACTATCAAAAAAATTTTTGTTTTCTTTCACTGAATCTTATTTATAGATTTTATTAGGCACATATATCCCCTTGCCTTATTGTGTCAGTATCTTTCTCCCCCCACCCTTGTGTGTGTGGCCTCGTACTGCTATGCAAGTGCTCTACTACTGAGCCACATCCCTAACCCCTTGTGTTGATTTAACTTAAATTTTCTTACTTTCTTTTCAAGTTACCATTTATTCTTTAAAACCTCGACTTTTGTCTAACATCTTGCCCTTTAAATCTGTTCTGTCCTGTGTCATGTCAAAAGAACAATGAAGTGGATTATCAGTGACACTTTTGATTTTCTGGTCATTGGAACAGAAGTTCAAGGGAACCTGACAAACCAAAGGAGCAATTACAAAACATTAAACCATTGGAGAAAGTTTTCAAATACAAAATGGTGCTTTGCCCATCACCTCCTTATATTTAACACAATACAGATAACAGACACATTATTCTAGTCTGTATAGAGTACATACATTTAAGCCAAAAAAGGATTAAAATCTGTATTTTGATGTTATTAATAGGATCTTTTACACTATTAGATATGAGATTATTTTTATGGGAAATATGTTAAATAAAAGATACCACATTTTGGGTAGAAGGCCCAAGTTTCATATTCAGATTTTGTGTATTTTTAAAATCAGTGACGGCAGCTAAAAAATACATCAGTTTGAAGTTCCTAGTAATGTGTTATATTACTATACTACTATGGCATAAGAATAATGAAAAGCCCAACAGAATGACAGGCAATTTTATTTCATGAAAATCCCCTAAGCAGGAGTAATATTAAAGAAGTGTCTTCCACATTAGAGATTTAGAAAAGAAACGTGGCAGGCTTCAATCAACCGACTTTCATGGCATTTGATGGATGGCAAATAGCATGTATACAAAAGATTTCTGGGGCATATGCCTGCTCTCTGGAATAGGTAATTATGTTGGGGAAATCTTGATTGGGAAGAATGGAAACAAATGAAAGAATGAGACTGAAAATTGAACTTTCCTGAGTCTGAAACTTAGGTTTTTCAATCAACTGATTTTGAGCAGGGGTACATGGAGGATGACTTCCTTTTTATTGATTCTGCAGTAATAAAATAAAATGAATAACAAAGGATAACAGACGCTCAGAAGACAACATTTTATACTTTCAGAAATGTGCAAAAATTAAGGATTTAGCCAGATAGATCAAAAACCTATTGCTTGAACCTGCCCATAAATTTTCTTTTATTTGACATCCTCTCTTAATATAAAGCCACCTCTCTGATATCCTCATAAAGTACCTCTGTTGAAAGTTTGCAGGTTCTCACTGAGTGCAGTAGTGGACACCTGCAATCCCAACGGCTCTGGAGGCTGAGGCAGGAGGATAATGAGTTCAAAGCCAGCCTCAGCAACAGCAAGGCACTAAGTAACTCAGTGAGACCCTGTCTCTAAATAAAATGCAAAATAGGACTGGGGATATGGCTCAGTGGTGGAGTGCCCCTGAGTTCAATCCCTGGCAACCCTCCCCCCAAAAAAGTTTGCAGGTTTTCAAAATAATCAAAACTACAGAGACAGAAAGAGGATTGTGGGTTGCCTAGATCTGGGTATGGAACTAGTACTGGGAGTGACTGCTAATGGGTATAGGGTTTCTTTTTTGTGGAGGGTGGTGATGAAAATGTTCTCTATTGTGAGGATGGTGGTACAATTCTGTGAGTATACTAAAAAACCACTGGATCATAACATCAAAATGGGTGAATTGTATAGTATGTAAACTCTATCTGAATAAAACTACTAAAAAAGTAATTTGGGGTTGAATCTATTACTTCAAATGAAAAAACAGATCTTAATTTTTAAAGCTGGGCACATGCCTGTGATCTTGTCAACTTGAGAGGCTGAGGCAAGAGGATCACAAGTTCAAGGCTGGCCTCAGCAATTTAGTGAGTCCTTGTCTCAAAATAAAAAATAAAAAGGGCTGGGGATGTAGCTCAGTGGTAAAGTGCCCCTAAGTTCAATTTCTGGTACAAAAAATAAATAATTTTTTAAAATTGAAAGATAGACTATAAAATACATAGGAAATACATTAATTTTGTAGAATTAAAGGATAAACATTTCATAAACCTAATATTCATGAAAAGATGGGTTTTAAGAAAATCCTAATACCTGGTGCTCTGCATGTATATACAAAACATGCCAACAAGTATAATGAAATGGAAGCTAGAGCAGCACATTAAAATGAAAAGTTAAAGTTATGATGAATAAAGACAACTAAATTACTATGAAATCTTTTTAAATTCAATACATTTAAACATCAGTTTTTATCTTGCTTTTTTTCTCACACTAGCAAATACACAGTGTTCATGTATAATACAAACGATAAAAAGTTTTTGTTTGGCATAACTTTTCAATCACTGATCTTAACCCTGAACCATGTGTTCCAGTGATTTCTCTGGTGAGAAAGATGTCAGGTTGATAAACATCTAGTAAATGGCCAAGCTGAAGAAACTCCATACCATCTTTGTCATGGGTACAAACTATATTTGGTGCTTTGTTTTAACTTCTCTGTTCGAGGTTGGTACTCATTAAAGGTTATTTTGGAGGGTTCTATAATTTCTTATGCAAGCCTCTCCCTCTCAATTCTCCTTTTATTTAAATTGTACTGGCATAGATAGAACTAGTGATTTCCATTTATAAAAAGTTAAAGCTAATGAATTCACAATTGAGTAAAGAAACTAGTGACAGTTTCTGAATACTCTAAGTTTTTGATCTGGATAGTATTTGAAAATAGATTCTTAAAATACTCTTAGATATCAGGTGGAGTTGTTTGATATTCATTATTTTTATTAAAAATCATTGAGTCTTAGCATTTACTCAATTTAAAATGACAAGTTTCACTGTAAAAATCATAGGACAATTCAACGCAAAATGTATTACTGTGAAGTTAAATAGCAGAAGAAAACATTTTAAAAGAAAAATACATAAAATGGAGCTTTTAAATTTGACTTTAACATGCTTTGCATTTAAAATACAAGTGCCATGCTTAGATTAGAACTTGTTAAATTATGAAAACATATGACTATTATACATAAAACTAGATTAAAATAGAATTATTTATTATGTTACAATGAATAAAGGTAGAGGAATTTTACAAAATATGCAGTCAAAATATTTCTGGTTATAATTGGTTTTTATTTCCTAGTATATGTGATTTTGGGGAACTTGAGGTGAATCTCTCTGGCCTTTTAAAAAATATTATGATTCATTTCTTCCATTTTCCTGTTTTGTTGCCAATTATTGTATAACATTTTGCACATTTCCATCTTTATTTCTACTAATATGTGTTTATTGTCTATTTTAAAAATGAACTAAGATCTTTGAAAATATACATATTTTGATGTGTAGAAGCAGATATAGGATTTGTCTTCCATTTAGTACTTTGAAAACAGTGTCAAGGACTAAGTTGATGTTATACTAAGAGTGTGTTTTGTGCATGACTATTTGCCATATATTTGAAATTTAAGGTTGTTAATCAGAGTGCCACGAAAAAAGTACACACAACCCTTATAGTCAGTCAGAAATGGATTTGAATCCTGGCTCAGCTCCTTAGTTGCTGTGTGTTTGGACTTGCCATTTAATCTCTGTCTCCATTTCCTATTTCTTATAGTTGTAAGAATTACATGAAATTATATATGTACTCTGCAAATGCAGTCTAGGGTATAGTAGGGACTCAATATTTGTTAATTCCTTTTCCTTTTCTTCTTGTTTTTATTAGAAGTGCCCATGATTTCTTCCCTGAACCTCCTTTTACCTCAGAGATTTTGCTCTGTATTTACTAGATCAAACAGTAAACACAAAAAACAGTTTCAGTAATACTACAATTTAAAAGTTCGAACATAAGGTCAAACAAACTAACTCTAAACCACTGATCAAAACATACTTCGAGGATGATCTTGGGCTATGTATTTTCCTTCTTATAACTGTTTCTTCTTGTGCACACCTAAATGAAAGTGAGTTATTTAAAATTTGATTGGAAGACAGGTGAATGTTCCAATTTAGTTTTAAACCAATCTGGTATGTGCAAGGCACACATGCAAATGAATAATGGAAGAATAGTCACAGAAATGAATAGATTTCATTCTGTAAAATGCACCTTTATTTTTTACCTTTGAGATCATCCCATTGAGCTCATTTGATTGCTTGTGTTGTGATTTCATCTTTCATATACTCTGTAGTTCACAAAGTCATTATCCTTAAAACCACATGAAGGTCACTGGTTTGTTTCCTTATAAAAATGACATAATGGATTAAAGCTGGAATTCTGTAGCTAGTGACTCATGCTTGCATTTGTACATTTTAAGAGCTGTAATTTATAGAAAGGAAGCATCCAGCCTTGAGCTGTTTCAGACTTCAGTTGCTCAAACAAATTAGGAAATAAAAGCTAACATAAATAAGTGCACACAGAATGTCAGCTGGTCAGTCATCTAATTTAAACCTCAAAAATGCTTTTTTTGCCTTTTATGTGTTTTCTCTTTCCTGTTGTGAATACACACGCACACACACACGCACACATACACACACTCCATATATATCTTCTACCTATATGTCAGTAAGGATAAAAGTCATAATCTTAAATGTATTTACACACTTGTACTAACTTTCTAATTTTCAAAGCCAAGAATGCAAATGAACTTTCCATTCATCCTGAATTTATTAAGCATGACATGATGCTCAAGGACAGTCAAAATTTTAAAAGCTTTCATTTAATATGCCACATAGCCTTCAAGAGGCAGTAGACTATGTTGGAATAGAACCTAACTTTGGAGTGAGATTTGTGTTCTTTCTGTACCTTTACCAATAATTGGTTGTGTAACTGGAAGTGAGTCAGGAACCCTCTCTAAACTTTAATTTAGTTTTCTTTTAGACATAAGTAATATTAAGTATATTAATATTTTAGCTATATTACTTTATTTTAGTTATATTACTTTTATATTTTAGTTATATTACTTTATTAGACTACTTAGTACTTAAATATTCCCCAAAGTTTTAAGTAATCAATGCTTTATCTTTGGACCTCAGTTCTCTTCTCTCCATATTCTTGTCTTCCTTCCGAAGGTTTGAAATTCAGCTAAATCAGCATAGCTTGAATTGCTCCAAATTCAATCATCACAGATGACCTATCTCCAGAGATAAAATATCATATTTTCTGCTATCCAAAGAACATCTAATGTTGTATGTCTCATCATTATCTTAAATATAGCTAAGTCAAAGGTCATTCTCTTACCCCCACTAACTAGTTCCTCATTTACCTTTTCTCACACTGTGAAACATGAAAATCCCACAGCTTTTTGAAATGTTGCCTTTCTTCTGTGTCAGTCTAAATCCTACTTGTTCTCAGCCTCCAGGTCAGTTTCTAACTATTCAAAAAAATTCCTTTAATTGTTTGTCTTTTTCATTTGTATATGGCACACAATTTAGAACTTCATTATATAATGTCTGCATTTTTGAAGCATGCCAATATATTTTATCTTCCTAAATAAAATACAAGTTCCTCAACGGTAGGAATCATACTATACAGGAAATGCTCATTAAATCCTGGCTTGACAGTTCTGTTACTCTAAGAACAAATGCTATCTTCTCTGCCATGCTTTTACAATGTGAGGTATAATTAAACTTCAAACTATTTCTTCGATGATGATGATGATAAAAACCTTTATGACTACTCAGACAGATCAGGAGCAAGCTTGAGTGCTATGGGTTAAGATATGGCTGCAGACAATGCTTGAATAATTCCTTTGAAATTATTTCCTACCAACACAAATGGTACAGCTTTAAATTCATTAAAAATGGAGATAAGGGATATAGATATTATTTTCAGGGAAAGTAATTAAAAATCAAAAAGGAACTCTGATAGGAGTCATGAACAAGCTATAAATGACCTTTCCTGTTCCCCTTTCTATAATCTGGGGTCGCCCCCCAAAGACTCAAAGGAGTTCTGAATATAAAATCAGGAAATCGAATACTCATAAGACAGGTTCCAAGGCAGGGGCAAAAAAGATCATATGAAATGTAATTAAAAGCTGCTAGATGGATATTTTCTGAGGCCTTTATAAAATAATAGCCTATATACCCAATTAAATCTGACTATATTAAAAGAATGACAATTTCTAATCAAGAAGCTCAATCATAAAGAGTTGACAACACTGATACTCAGCAAGATATTAATGAATTCCCATTTCAAATTCTTCACTGAAAGTTGACTTCAGGATAAAATAATTCAATGTTTTATCAGTTTTTAAGCAAAAAATTAGGACTACTCTATACTAATTAGAGTTTTCTTCTGAATAAAAAAAGTATTTTTCAATACTTGTATTTAATACAAACATTGTTACTTTATCCACACAGTGTTATTTTAAAGGAAAGATATTGGCAAAAAATTTGTTTTGGTACCGAGGATTGAACTCAGGGGCACTTGACCACTGAGCCACATCCCCAGCCCTATTTTGTGTTTTATGTAGAGACAGGGTCTCACTGAGTTGCTTAGCACCTCGCCATTGCTGAGGCTGGCTTTGAACTCGCGATTCTCCTGTCTCAGCCTCCCAAAGTGATGGGATTACAGGCATATGCCACCATGCCTGGCTTGGAAAATATTTTGAAGCATGGAAGTTACCCCCTGTTATCTGGGCTCTGGATATCACAGCAAATGTGAACAGAGGTAAGGCTAATAGATATGAAAGTAAAGAGAAAAAAATCATAATAAGTTGAAGCACTCTTGAGAAATTTGAAGAGGAAATCAAACTGGGCTTGACTGACTTTCAAGAAACTTTGCTCCTCTAAAGTACAACTGGATAACTAGCTTTCCACTTATTCTATAGAAAGTGATTTGGATTTTTTTAAAGGTTTTCATCAAAGTCATAAGCTTATCAATCAGCCTATTTTTATTTAAGGCTTGATCATATGCAAATGAATATATGCTCCTCTGTAGAAAAATAAACATGTTTTTTAAAATCATCTTAGAGTAATATTTCTGTCTCTCACACACATATACATCTATATAAAACATTGTTTGTTTGCAGTGTCCGGAATGGAAATCAGGGCCATGTTAGGCAAGCACTCTACCACTGAGCTAGATTCCCAGCCCATAATTTGTTAATTGTGTATTTGTATGTGAGCATCTAAAGTTCTCCAGAATTAAATATTCATGATATGACGGGTGGGGAGAAGTACTGGAAATAGTATGGAATCTTGAATGAGAAAACATGAGTTTGTTTGAATCTGGCTATAGAATTAACTGTGTGATCATGGGTGAGATATTTCGTCTTTTATTTGGGGGGGGGGTAACCAGGAATTGAACTCAGAGGCACTCAGCCACTGAGTCACATCCTCAGCCCTATTTATATTTTATTTAGAGACAGGGTCTCACTGAGTTGCTTAGCGCCTTGCCTTTGCTGAGGCTGGCTTTGAACTCATGATCATCCTGTCTCAGCCTCCCGAACTGCTGGTATTACAGGCATGCACCATAGCACCTGGCATTATTTAGTCTTTCTTACCCTTAGTTTTCTCATTTGTTTAGTCAATGTAATAATATTGGCCACAATTAATTGAAAATCAATTGAAAGAAAATATGAGAAAGATACATGAAAACTCTAAACTCTAAAATAGCTACAAATGTAAATTTCATTATGGCATAAAAAGTAGATATATTAATAAGAATGTTCTGATTTTATTAAACATCTTCAGCTACACATGACCTTTGTTAGAAAATAAAATAAATGAGAGGAAGAAAGGAGAAAAGAAAACATAAGAATAACTGTTAGACTGAAAAAAATTTATCATAGGAAATAGCAAAAAATTTATAAATATATAAAGTCCGGCACAGTAGCATATACCTGTAATCCCAGCAGCTCAGGAGGCTGAGACAGGATGGCAATTTCAAGGCCAGACTCAGAAATTTAGTGAGGCCCTAAGCAACTTAATGAGACTCTATCTCAATATTAAAAAATAGAAATAAAAGGGCTGGAAATGTAGCTCAGTGGTTAAGCACTCCTAGGTTAAATCTTCAATACCCAAAACTTAATAATAATATTACAAATTTATAAAGTCAAAAACAGAGTTAAAAGATAATATAAAATAGACATATTTTATATAGATATATTTAGAAATACATCTATATATTAATATAATATATAGAAATATATCTATATATTAAATATATAGATATATTTCTCAAAAATATATCTATACAGGAAAATCTGAGCAAAATCAAAAAAACTTGGAATTCTCTACATGTTATATGTATTTACTTTTCTTGAACCTTCTAAATTATAGGAATTAGCATAACAGAAAGTGTTTAACATAAAGTGTCATAAAACACTAGAACTCAGGTCCTTTAACTCTAAATTTGCAGTATAAAACCTTGTCCACAGTGCTTGTGTATTTTTATGTATTAATTATTCAGCAAATACATATTGAAATGATATATGCAAAGGGTAGTTGGGGGTTATAAACATTAATAAAATATGGTCTTTGTCTATGTGAATTTATAATCTGGTAGGAAAGATAACACTCAAATTAAAATGTGAGATGATGTACATAATACCTTTAACATCATGCCAGGAAGATAGGAGGCACTAAAATTTGGAGTGTAAGTTAAAACCAAAAAACAATAATAAAATACAACCTAATGTGCTCAGTGCCAAGTAAATGGTGCAAACAATATTTTCTTTAAAATTTGAAATTGAAATACTGGTGTTCTTATGTATGTGAATGTAACCAGATGATTTTTTTATATGACAAGCCAATTTTTTAACCTATACATATAAAATCATAACACATTTGAATTTTAAGCATCACTTCTTGGCTTTATAGTTTTAAAAATACCTTTTCCCCCTATTCCCTCCAATAAAATGGCAATTTTCCCCTGAATTAAGCACAAGAATTTGCGGCAGTTATTTTCCAATGTCTCCTATCACCTATCGTCTTTACTTCATAACCCGCCTTACAGTCCCTTTATTTCATCTTAACATTTGACAGCTGCTTTGGCATCTTATTACTATTAACCCTATAGATGCTCTGCCTAACAGTTGGGCAAAAGTATTTTTGCATTGTGGTAGGAATGAGGGATGTGTAGAGTTCAAATGTAGGATGGAGAATTGTCCCCAGTGAGCCAGGAGTGGTGGTACCTACCTGTAATTCCAGTACCTCAGGAGGTTGAGGCAAGAGGATTGAAAGTTCAAGGCCAGACTCAGCAATTTAGCGAGGCACTAAACAACTTAGCAAGACCCTGTCTCAAAATAAAAACTAAAACAGGCTACAGGTGTGGCTCAATGGTTAAGCGCCTCTGGGTTCAATACCTGCTAATTAAAAAAAAAAAAAAAAAAAGAACTAGCCCTAAGAATTGATCATTACAATGGGAATAAAAAATGTGGTACATCTGAACAGCATTTAAAAATAAATGATTCTGAAGTGGTATTATGGGACCAAATTGAGTTAATAGAAAAAAGTGATCCAAGAATGACTGCAAGGCAGAAAGAACAAGCATTATCTCAATTATCATTAGAAAGTAATCTGAGAGGAGCAGCAGAGTATTTTTAAATAATTTCTAATGACATAGATGTTGTCATAAATGTATTCTGTATTATGCTAGAGAAATAAACTTTAATAAATTTTAATTTTGTTGCATCAGTCTGAATCAAAAAGACTCAGAATGTTAACTATGGTTTTCAATAAAATTGGCTGTTCTGAAAATGATAATTGGTCAAAGTATAAAAAAATTAAGATTATTTTATAGCAATGGTTTTGAATATTTTTTAACTTTTCAATTCTGACTCTTTATTAGAATGTTAAGATTTGTGGTGATTGCCGGGTGTGATGGCTCAAGCCTGTAATCCCAGCACTTAGGGAGGCTGAGACAGGAGAATCGTGAGTTCAAAGCCAGCCTCAGCAATGGCGAGGTGCTAAGCAACTCAGTGAGACCCTGTCTCTACATAAAACACAAAATAGGGCTGGGGATGTGGCTCAGTGGTTGAGTACCCTTGAGTTCAACTCCCAGTACCAAAAAAAAAAAAAAAAAAAAGATTTGTGGTGATTTTCTCCATATTCTTTCCCCAATTTAACATATGAATTAATATGCTAATACATGTATATTAAGTAGGGAAGTAAGCAATTTAACTTCAGTGGTTTCTGTATTGTGTATTTGCTTATAACAAAGAGTTTAGTTTGGCCTGGTGTGGTGGCATATTCCTGTGATTCCAACATTTGGGAGTCTGAGGCAGCTGGATTTCAAGTTCAAGACCAGCCTCAGCAATTTATTTTATTTTATTTTTTGGTACCATGGATTGAACTCAGGGGGACTCAACCACTGAGCCACATCCCCAGCCCTATTTTGTGTTTTATGTAGAGACAGGGTCTCCCTGAGTTGCTTAGCCCCTCATTGTTGCTGAGGCTGGCTTTGAACTTGTAATTCTCCTGTCTCAGCCTCCCAAAGTGCTGGGATTACATGCATGCACCACTGTGCCCAGCTGATTTTTTAAAAAATAGATACAGAAGCATGATTGAATGAGCTAGAGTGGATTTTAAAAAATTGTTAGAGAATTAGTAAGCTCTTCTGTTTAACTCCATCAATAAAAAAGGCATCAACCTCTCTCTGAATCTATTTTATTTCATTTAGTTTTTTTGGTACTGTGAACTGAACATAGGGGCCCTTAGCCCCTGAGCCCCAGCCCTAGCCCCAGCACTTTTTATTTTCTGTTTTGAGACAGTCTCATTAAGTTGTTTAGGGTCTTCCTAAGATGCCCAGGCTGGCTTTGAACTTGCAGTCCTCCTGCCTCAGCCTCCTGAATTGCTGGGATTACAGTTATGAGCCACAGTGCATGACTCCCTAAATCTATTTTAGACTATATTTGAAAATATAGCCAGGGATGGTGGCACACACCTATAATCTTAGAGACTCGGAAAGCTGAATCAGGAAGGATTTCAAGTTTGAGGCCAGTGTTGGCAATTTAGCAAGACCCTGTCTCAAAATAAAATAAAAGGGGCTAGGTATGTAACTCTGTGATAGAGGGCCCCTGGATTCAGTCTCCAGTGCAAGAAAAAAGAAAAAAAAAAAGAGAAAAGAAAACATAAGACATGGGCTTATTAAACCTCTGGGAGTCAATGACTAACCAAAATATGGTAAAACAATCTATCTACAAGCTACAAAGCATAAAATTATTTTTAACAGTTTAAGATTACAAAAACCTAGCAGATTCATCATTATATCCTTCAAAGCAATTAACAGTAACTTCCAATTTCCTATAAAATTATAAAAGCAAAGCAATAAAACTCTTTTTTACAAATTTATTTGTTGCAAAGGCATTTGGGAATTATTTTAAAAAGAAAAAGTTTTGCTT
Organism: Geosciurus inauris; assembly: GCA_004024805.1. Taxonomy (NCBI): domain Eukaryota; kingdom Metazoa; phylum Chordata; class Mammalia; order Rodentia; family Sciuridae; genus Geosciurus; species Geosciurus inauris. The sequence continues at coordinate 2,480 of PVHX01022198.1, read as the reverse complement.
CATTCTGAGCCATCAACCCATACCATGAACATAGACCTTTGAATTTACTAGTCAAATGTCAAATAACAAAGGGATTATGTAGCCAGAGTGTGCAGAATATAGAACCAATCCTAAACATTGATCATGTCTTCACCAGATAATATGTAGCCAATAAAATGGGCTCTCTTTCATATATTCATGTATGGGCGTATAGATCATTCTCACTGTGAAATGGGAAATAAAACTCATTATGCTAGGGTTAAGCTTTAGCTAAACTAAGATTTGCAATTTCCTTTTTTAAAAAAATTCTGGTACTGGAGATGGAACTCAGAGGTGCTTTACCATTGAGTCACATCCCCAGTTCTTTTTAAAATTGTCTTATTTTGAGATGGGGTCTCACTAAGTTGCTGAGGCTAACCTTGAACTTGTGATCCTCCTGCCTCAGCCTCCCAAGTTGCTGGGATTATAGATGTGTGCCACCACACTCGGAAAGACTTGTAATTTCTTAATTGCCCTAGAATATGTTCAGAGAGGTTACCTGAAATGATTTCAGAGAAATTCTGTAGTTCTGTTTGATGCCTTGAATGTACAAGTGTACTAAAAATTCTACTTTAGGTCTTCCTTCATCTTCACCTGTAAGCATTGGGACTTACATTCCTGAGAGCGGCAATTCAATCCATTGAGATTTGTTCATTGATTACCTACTATGGTAAAGGAGTTTGTCATATATGTGGGTTAGTCAGCAAAATCTCTGTGCAAGTGGTGGGGCTTCAACTACATCTTGAAGATCAGGTATATTTTAGGAAGGTTTGGGAGAGAGAACTATATACCTCAACTATAAAAGTATTGACTTATCTCATGCTAGTACTTTTAGCAATAAATTACTTTAGAATAACCAATCATAAATTTTGTGTCATTTAAAAATTGAGGTTAAAAAAAATAGAACTAATCAACTATATAAGCTTCACACATACAGATTTTTCCTAAGTATGCTCTTCCTATCCCACATGAATTTTAGTTACAGTATTGTATTCTGTATCTGGACTCAGATCAGTAAACTAAAAAAACTGACAGTAACTTTTTACAGTATATATTTTTCACAAGAGTTATCAAATTATTTTTCCTGGTTGCCCTGTGGAAAGGTCATAGATGGCAAATGGGATCAGACAGTACTTTAGACCTCTGTGATGCAAGATAATTTTAATGAACCTTCTGTCACTCCAGTCTCAGACTGTTAGGACTTCAATTTTCCTGTCTGAATTTCAAGTGGGCAACCTCATATAAATGACTGGAGGTATGAGGGACCTTCTTGGTGACACAAATAATACAAACCACACACACTTATGAATCCAACTAACTCACTGTGGTATCATATGCTCTGTCTAGTCACCTTTCTATATATTATTTGACTAATTTCATCTTTATAGAATAACTTGTCTTGAGCTTCACTCAATTTCTTGTCCCTCAGTCTCCCAGCCTTAACAGTACTATCTCATTTGCTCTATTTTTTTTTATTGACAGCTGAAACTCCAGACAAAATGTTGCATGTCTATCATACTGCCTTGCCAAGCATCATGTTAAGGATTAATGGACATTGTCAATAATAATATCTTCACATTCACGTACAAATCTGTTCTGTCCAAAGACTAGCAGTTATAGTATGAAAGAAAAATTGGCCAATTCCTAAACAGAGACAAGAGAGTTTATTGCTTCACAGCAAGGCCTCTGGAATCAAAACTACATGCTTTCAGGCTTGGTCTTATTCATTTAATTTAAGCAGGTTATTCAACCTTTTTGTATGCCTCCATTTCCCCATCTACAAACTGGATAATAGTATTACCTTCTCATGGGGTGTGTGTGAGTAAGTACAAGGAAATCTCTTGAAAATATTTATCTTATAGTAGCTTTCAATTAAAAATGGCTATTATAATCTTTCATTCCTCTCCTATAAAGAATAATTACTTGCTGACTTGGGCAAGTCTTCTTGCCTTGATTATAGAAAGTTGTATTTGAAAAAAGCTGTATTTGAAACATAAGTTTTTATTCCTGAGCTAAAAATGGAAGATAGGTGAGTTTAAAATACACTTATAAGCTGGGCTTGGTGGCACAGGCATGCAATCCCAGCAGCTAGGGAGGCTAAGGCAGGAGGATAGAGAGTTCAAAGCCAGTCTCAGCAATTTAGCAAGGTCCTAAGCAACTCAGCAAGACCCTGTCTCTAAATAAAATATTAAAAAAAGGCTGAGAATGTGGCTCAGTGGTTAAGCACCCCTGGGTTCAATATCTGGTATTAAACACACACACACACACACACACACACACACAGAGAGAGAGAGAGAGAGAGAGAGAGAGAGATGTGAACATGTGACCCTTACTCCTTAGCATTTATGAATGACTTTAATGAAGAAATCGATTTTTATAAAAACAAAATGATAAGTCAAACCCTAGTCAGTTCTTTCATTGCTACTCTAGTCTAGACATTAGTTGACATTGACTTTGGTTTT
>PVHX01022197.1:7917-28263 GCA_004024805.1 Geosciurus inauris | reverse complement strand
ATGTAAGTGGGTTCATCTCTGTGTCTTCTATTCTATACCATTGGTCTACATGTCTATTTTGATGCCAATACCATGCCATTTTTGTTACTATAGCTTTGTAGTATAATCTGAGGTCTGGTATTGTGATGACTCCTGGTTCACTCTTCTTGCTAAGGATTGCTTTGGCTATTCTGGGTCTCTTATTCTTCCAAATGAATTTCAAGATTGCCTTTTCTATTTCTAGAAGGAGTGACGTTGGGATTTTAATTGGGATTGCATTGAATCTATATATCGCTTTGGGAAATATGACCATTTTGACAATATTGATTCTGCCTATCCAGGAGCATTGGAGATTATTCCATATTCTAAGGTCTTCTTCAATTTCTTTCTTCAGTGTCTTGTAGTTTGCATTGTAGAGGTCTTTCACCTCTTTTGTTAAATTGATTCCCAAGTATTTTATTTTTTTTTGAGGCTATTGTGAATGGGATAGTTTTCCTAATTTCTCTTTCAGAGGGTTTATCACTGATGTATAGAAATGCAATTGATTTGTGGGTGTTGATGTTATATCCTGCTACTTTGCTGAATTTATTTATTAGTCTAAAAGTTTTCTAGTAGAATTTTTTTGATCCTCTAAGTATAAAATCATGTCGTCCTCAAATAATGATAGTTTGAGTTCTTCTTTTCCAATTCATATCCCTTTAATTTCTTTTGTCTGTCTAATTGCTCTAGCTAGTGTTTCAAGGACTATGTTGAATAGCAGTGGTGAGAGAGGGCATCCCTGTCTAGTTCCCATTTTCAGATGGAATGATTCCAATTTTTCTCCATTTAGGATGATGTTGGCCTTGGGTTTAGCATAGATAGCTTTTACAAAGTTGAGGTATACTCCTTCTATCCCAAGTTTTTCTAGTGTTTTGAGCATAAAAAGGTTTTGTATTTTGTCAAATGCCTTCTCTGCATGGATTGATAAAATCATATTATTCTATCTATTGATGTAATGTATTACATTGATTGATTTCCCTATGTTGAACCAACCTTGCATCACTGGGATGAACCCCACTTGATCATGGTGCACTATTGTTCTGATATGTTTTTGTATGCGATTTGCCAGAATTTTATTGAGAATTTTTGCATCTATATTCATCAGGGATATTGGTCTGAAGTTTTCTTTTTTTGATGTGTCTCTGTCTGGTTTTGGAATCAGGGTGATACTTGCCTCATAGAATGAGTTTGGAAAAGTTCCCTCCTTTTCTATTTCATGAAATAGTTTGAGGAGAATTGGTATTAATTCTTCTTTGAAAGTCTTGTAGAACTCAGCTGAGAATCCATCTGGACCTGGGCTTTTCTTGGTTGGAAGGCTCTTGATGGCATCTTCTGTTTCCTTGCTTGAATTTGATCTGTTTAAGTTGTGTATGTCCTCTTGGTTCAGTTTGGGTAGGTCATATGTCTCTAGAAATTTGTCGGTGTCTTCAGGGTTTTCATTTTTACTGGAGTATACATTTTCAAAATAGTTTCTAATTATCCTCTCTATTTCACTAGTGTCTGTCGTGATATTTCCTTTTTCATCCCGAATTTTAGTAATTTGAGTTTTCTCCATCCTTCTTTTTGTTAGGGTGGCTAAGGGTTTGTCAATTTTGTTTGTTTTTTCAAAGAACCAGCTTTTGTTTTGTCAATTTTTTGAATTGTTTCTTTTGCTTCAATTTCATTGATTTCAGCCCTGATTTTCATTATTTCCTGTCTTCTACTTCTTTGGGTGTTAATTTGTTCTTCCTTTTCTAAGGCTTTGAGTCAAAGAGTCAATTCATTTATTTGTTGACTTTTACTTCTTCTAATGAATGAGTTTAGTGCTGTGAACTTTCCTCTTAGCACTGCCTTCATGGCATCCCAAAGATTTTGATATGTTATATCGGAGTTTTCATTTGCCTCTAAGAATTTTTTTTATCTCTTCCTTGATGTCTTCTGTTATCCATGCATCATTCAATAGCATATTATTTAGTTTCCTGGTGAAGGAATAGTTACTGCTTTTTAATCTGTCATTGATTTGTAATTTTATTCCATTGTGGTCAGATAGGATGCAGGGTAGAATCTCTATTTTTTTGTATTTACTAAGACTGGCTTTGTGACATAACATATGATCTATTTTGGAAATGGATCCATGTGCAGCTGGCAAGAAAGTGTATTCACTCGTTGATGGATGGAACACTCTATATATGTCAGTTAAGTCTAAATTATTGATAGTTTCATTAAGATCTATGGTTTCTTTATTCAGTTTTTGTTTGGAAGATCTATCCAATGGTGAAAGAGCTGTTTTAAAGTTTCCAAGTATTATTGTGTTGTGGTCTATCTGATTCTTGTATTTGAGAAGGATTTGTTTGATATATGTAGAAGCTCCATTATTTGGGGCATAGATATTTATGATTGTTATGTCTTGTTGATGTATGATTCCCTTAAGAAGTATGAAATGACCTTCTTTATCTCTTTTCACCATCTTTTGTTTGAAGTCCACTTTATTTGATATGAGGATGGAAACTCCTGCTTGTTAGCGGGGTCCATGTGCGTAATATGTTTTTTCCCACCCTTTCACTTTCAGCCTGTGGATGTCTTTTCCTGTGAGATGAGTCTCTTGAAGACAGCATATCGTTGGGTATTTTTTTTTAATACAGCCTGTCAGTCTATGTCTTTTAATTGGTGCATTTAGGCCATTTACATTCAGGGTTATTATTGAAATATGATTTGTAATTCCGGTCATTTGGTTTGTTTTTGGTTTTTACCTTGATTTGTTTTCTCTTTTGAATGGTCTTTCCTCTAGTGTAGTTCCTCTCTTTGTAAATTTTCATTGGTGGTTATCATTTCCTCCTCTTGGAATATTTTGCCAAGAATGCTGTGTAGTGCAGGCTTTCTTGTTGTAAATTCTTTTTTGTTTATCATGGAAGGTTTATATTTTGTCATCAAATCTGAAGCTTAATTTTGCTGGATATAGGATTCTTGGTTGGCATCCATTGTCTTTCAGGGCTTGGAATATGTTATTCCATGATCTCCTGGCTTTTAGTGTCTGGGTTGAAAAATCTGCTGAGATATGAATTGGTCTCCCCTTATATGTAATCTGGTTCCTCTCTTGGGTGGCCTTTAAAATTCTATCCTTATTCTGTATGTTGGGCATTTTCATTATAATGTGCCTTGGTGTAGATCTGTTGAAATTTTGTACATTTGTTGTCCTATAAGCCTCTTGTATTTGATTTTCCATTTCATTTTTCATACTTGGGAAGTTTTCTGATATTATTTCATTGAAGAGATTGTGCATTCCTTTGTTTTGATATTCTGCGCCTTCTTCTATCCCAATAAATCTTAGATTTGGTCTTTTGATGCTGTCCCATATTTCTTGTATGTTCTGATCATGATTTTTTACCATCTTCACTGTATGGTCAAATTTATTTTCAAGATTAGATATCTTGTCTTCATTATCTAAGGTTCTGTCTTCCAGGTGATCTAGTCTGCTGGTGATGCTTTCTATTGAGTTTTTTATTTGGTTAATTGTTTCCTCCATTTCAAGAATTTCTGATTTTTTTTTCATGATCTCTAGCTCTTTCTTAAAGTAATCTTTTGCTACTTGTAATTGCTCTCTTATCTCTTTGTTAGATTGATCTATGGTTGCCTTTATTTGCTCTCCTATTTCTTTGTTGGCTTGATCAATTTTTGCCTGTAATTGTTCACTAATGTCATTCTTTAGTTCGCTGATCATTTTAATTATGTACATTCTGAATTCTTTCTCTGACATTTCATCAACTGTGCTGTCAATGGATTCTGTTACAGTGGTATCCAGATTTATTTGGGGCACTTTCTTCCCTTGTTTTTTCATGTTGATTGTGTATCTTCCTTTCTTGAAATACCAATCTGAGGTATTGCGGCTTCTAATCTATAATCTTGTATTGACACTCCAGATTACCTATGTCTCACCTTGGAGCTACTTCTGTTCTCCCAGTGTCCCCAGATGGGCACTACTGTCACTAAAGTTGGGGGCGGAAGTAGTGGACATACCTCTAGAGGGCAGTGGGAGTGGCTTTGGCTGGGCTCCTGAGGTGGCCACTGAGGGCTGTTTTGCCCCTCTCTTGCACTCCTGCTGGTGAACAGGAACTCTGGAGTGGAACTAGAGGGGGGGCTCAGGTCTCACTTAGGCAGAGCCACAAGCTGGAGAGTCTGTGCACAACCCTTACAGTGAGTGTGAACTCCCTTGGGGTTTGAGGCTAGCAGGCTCTGGTCTGCCTTCAACTGGGCACCCTGGCATTCCCTAAGGGTGGTTTTGGGCTTTCTGTCTCACCTGACCACAGGAACTCAGGAGCGGAACTGAGGTGAGCCCAGAGCACACTAGGGTGGGGCCTCTTCACGCTGGGGTCTGTGGAGGCCACTCCTACCCTGGGTGTGCTTTCCTCTGTGGCTGGTAGCAATCAGTCTCTGGTCAACCCTTAGTTGGACACCTGTGGAGTTTCCTGAGGGTGGATCTGAGCCCTCTGTAGCTCCTTCCAGACCCTGGGAATTCTGGAGTGGAACTGGGGCAGACCCAGGCTGCCCTTGGATGGGGCTGCCTTGCACTGGTGTCTCTGGAGCGACTCTTGCCCTGAATTTCAGCTCCCCAGTGACTAGAGGTAGCAGACCCTGGTCTCCCTTTGGCTGGACAACCGTGGTGGTTCCTGAGGGTGGTTCAGGATCCTTTGGGGCTCCTGCCAGTCCACAAGAATTCTGGAGCAGAACTGGGGCGGGCCCAGGCTGCCCTTAGTTGGGGCTGCCTCATGCTAGGGTCTCTGTGGGGACTCTTACACTGAGTTTGGGCTCCCCTGTGGCTAGAGGTAGCAGTCCCTGGTCTCCCTTTAGCTGGATACCCGTGGAGGTTACTGAGGGCAGATCAGGGCCCTCTGTAGCTCTTGCCGGTCCCCAGGAACTCTGGAGTGGAACTGAGGCGGGCCCAGGCTGCCCTTGGGCAGGGCTGCTTCTGCTGGTGTCTCTGGAGCGACTCTTGCCCTGAATTTGGGCTCCCAAGTGGCTAGAGGTAGCAGTCTCTGGTCTCCCTTTGGCTGGACAACCGTGGAGGTTCCTGAGGGCGGATCAGGGCCCTCTACAGCTCCTGCCGGTGCCCAGGAACTCTGGAGCAGAACTGGGGTGGGCCCAGGCTGCCCTTGGGCAGGGCTGCACCACACTAGGGTCTCTGCAGGGACTCTTACCCTGAGTTTGGGCTCCTCAGTGGCTTGAGGTAGCAGTCCCTGGTCTCCCTTTTGCTGGACACCCGAGGAGGTTCCTGCAGGCGGATCTGGGCGGATCTGGGCGGATCTGAGGCTCCTGCCGGTGCACAGGAACTCTGGAGCGGAAGTGCGGCAGGGCCAAGCCGCCTTTGGGCGGGGCTGTCTCTGCTGGGGTCTCTGGAGCGACTCTTACCCTGAATTTGGGCTCCCCAGTGGCTGGCGGGTGGGGCCGTGGGTCCACAGGAGCAACTGCTAGGGGCCCTGTGTGGTTGGGTTGGTGCTGGAGCCAGGTACCCTGTGTAGAAGCAGGCCCCGCTCGGGGCGAGCCCTAGGCTGGGGCTCTGAGCCGCCCGCAGCTGAGCTCCGCGGCTGCTTGCTGCTGAAGTCACACTGCTTGTGGCAATAGTTGCTGCCTAGTGGTCCTGCTTAAACGTGCAAGTGAAATTCCTGCGGGGATAGCTGTAGGATGATGTCCAGAAGCTGGCTGGGAGATGGTATTTCCACAACTTCAATCTCTGGCTCTGGAGAGACTGACCACAGCATCTGTCTAGGTCACCATCTTGGAACCGCCCCGGGAACAGCCTTTTTATAAGCAATCTTAATGGAAGGAGCAGGGTTGCTGGAACAGAGCTGTGCTCTATATTGGCTATGTATCCACTTATTGTTTTCTTGAAAGCTGCAGCTACTTACACAGCTGGAGAAACGCATCTTCAAAATTCAGATGTACTGGCTTTGGCAAAACTGTAAAGCAGGAGAGCTGTGTCTTCAGGGGCTGTGTCCCTTCTCTTGGGTCAGCCCTCATCTCCCTCTTTGGTAAGGTTGAAAGATCAGGGTCAGGTACTGAAGTCATGCATACCTGGTTTGAAACTTAGGTCCATTTGCTAGCTATATGACCTTAACTTTTTGATCCATAATTATATTTTCAGTTAAACAGTGTTGCTACCATCCTGCTTATAGACCTATTATGAAAATTAAATGTAAACTGGGAGTGGTGGCACATGCCTGTAATCCCAGCACTTTGGGAAGCTGAGGCAGGAGAATCACGAGTTCAAAACCAGCCTCAGCAAGGGTGCACAATGAAACAACTAAGCAGCTAAGCAACTCAGTGAGACCCTGTCTCTGTCTCTAAATAAAACACAAAATAGGGCTGGGGATGTGGCTCAGTGGTCAAATACCTCTAAGTTCAATCCCCAGTATAATTTAATAAATAAACAAACAAACAAATAATGTGAAAGTGCCTAGTGTATATGCATAGTAACAATCAATAAGTATTTGCTTCCTTTGTTTCATAGTGTCTTCCCAATAAACTGCAAATATCAAGGGACTTTCATTTCTCAATGTAATTTAAGTCCCATATCAGCTGATTTTAAGTTAGTGAAGGCATACTGTCCTAGGTAGGTCTGACTCAATCAGATGAGCCATTAGAAGAGGGTTTAGAATTCACTGACATAAGTCAGAAATGCTCTCTATTGCTGCTGTAAAGAAGTAAGCTACCATTTTTAGTTCTATAACTATGTTTCTGGCAATAGCCATGTGAACCTGGAAGAGGGCCTCAGAGCAGATCTCAGCCATAACTCACATCTTAATTGCAGCCCTGTGCAGAGTTAAGCTGTGCCCAGACTCCTGACCTACGAATACACAAAATAACAAATTTGTTGTTTTAAACTGTTATATGTATACTAACGTGTTACATGGATTATTAATATAGTAGGGTGACTGTTGATATTGGTGCACATTCAGACTAAAGAGCAGGATCGCAAAATTACTCCAAAACTCAGTGAAAATAGACATTAGGAATGTACATCTGGGTGTGCTTTTATGATGTTCTCTTCAACATTAAAAATGAAGTTTGTGATTCCTAATCCCTAGTTATGAAACCTATTTTCTAAAATTGACACTCATGTGACTTTTGTGGAAAATTTCCATTAGGATTGGTATATTCAAAACTAGACAACATGTAAAAATTGATAGAACAGAACATTGTCTAATAGATACAAATAGTAAATTAGTGGTGGCCTCAAGTTTGGTTTCTAGGGGCTTTCGCAGATTACACCTAAGGAGTATAAGTCTGTTTCCTTTTGAAGTAATGAAAATATTCTATAATTGATTTCGATGATCGTTGTACAACTGTGATATTACAAAAAGGTATTGAACTGTAAGTTCTAAATGGTGAATTGGTTGGTATGTAAATTATGTCTCAGAAAAGATATTTTAAAACCAAAAACAGAAAAACGAAAAGAAAAAACTAATATCTAGATTTTTCTTGCATTGAAACATGAGCAAAAATGAAAGTGCAATTGGGGGTTAATCTATTACAGGCTATACCAAAACCCTACCATCCTCAACTTGCCAGCCTGTAAGGCACGGGAGCTTAGTATTTCTGTTGTGTTCCCTTTCCCTTCCCCTCTCCCTGAAACTGTCCTTTCTTTCTTTTGATAGTAGAGAACAAGCAAGAAACTCTGGAGTGGTTAAACAGCAACAGGTAAATGGAATTTGCTACTGGGAGGGTGCATTGGCCTGTGTGTTCCAAGGTGCCATTTCTCATCCTCAATTTATCACTTCCTGCCCAAGTAATTTCCTTCTCTTTTCTTCATCTGCAAGAGATTTTTCAAGAAGGCCTTAAAAGGTCCTTTAAACCTTAAAAAAAATTTAATTACTAATTTCATATTTGTAAGGATAATATTACAATTTACATTAATAAATACCTTTAATTTCCTATAGACCTACTTAATTCCATTCAAAAATTTTGGGCAGATTTTTTCTTGTTTAGTTTGGCTTGAGGTTTCTCTCTTTTTTCTCTTTCATTTCTATAAGTAGCCCTGCACAGAAACATACTCACATCATCTTGATGGAGGAATGGTTAATCAGTTTTGAAAGAATCAGCAAATGCCATCTATCCATAAAGCTTCTCAGGTCTTCTGCTCTCCCTCCACCCACAGCCCCAACTAGACCTCGTCATGTTCCCTTCTGAATCCCACCACAATAATTTTCCTTTTGCTTTCCTCTTCTTGTTTCTTTTAATTAATTATTTCATTCTTCCTTGTTTTGTTTTCTTACCTTTTCTTTCTTCTTACTTTTGGTTCTTTTAATTTTTTTCTGAAATTAAACAATTATTTCAGGGTCTAGTATCTATCTCTATCACTTAATCTTTATTGTCCACAGAGTCTAGCATGACTTGGTCCTTAGAAGGTACATTCAGAAGAATAATAAGAAAGAGGAAGAAGATGAGGAGGATGACAAAAGGAAAAATATACTTACTATTTTGGAAAATTTTGATTTGAAATAACACAATTCAAAATTTCCTTGAAGTTAAGAGTAGAATGGTGGTTACCAGAGTCTGGGGAGAGTGGGGTAGGGGTAGGGAAAGTTTGGATAATGAGTACCCAGTTAGATAGGAGCAAAAGATTCTGATGTGCTCTTGTGACTATAGATAAAAACAATGGACTGTGCATTTCACTAATCTAGAAGAAAGGATTTTGAAACTTTACAGCACAAAGAAGTGATAAATGTTAAAGGAGATAAATTGTTCTGATTTAAACTTTATACCATTTGAACATTACATTATATGCCATCAATCTGTATAATTCTTATATTTTCATGTGTCATTCAAAATTTTTTTTAAAAATTGGAAAAATAAATAAAATAAAATTGTTTCATTGATATGTAGTTATGGTTGCCTTTCTTCTTGTCATTTGTCTTGAAATTACATAAAAGTTCTTTTTTATATTTACCTAATAACAACTTTGTTTGGTATTTGCAAGATTATAAACTCCTGCCATTATCATGTAAGTGGTGCTGCTGTCTTTCACAGTGTTTATAAAATGTCTCCTAAGCTTAGAAACCAGAAGCTTCTGCTCTCAGAGACTCTGCAAACACTTTTTCCTGAATATAAACAAGCCTTAGGATAGTTTGTATTTTCTTGCAAAACAAATGTGTTTTTTTTTTTTCTGACACTATACACTTCACTTCTTATAACTACGTGGATTTTTATGTGAACAGCTGATGGTAGTGTAGGGTTAATACCTGACAGGTGCCCTTTATTCATTAAATGCATACAATGAGTTCTGCTCTGTACTAGGGACTCTTCTAGTTGGGATACAATGGAAAACACAATGAACAAACTTCCTCATTAACTTGAGAATAATGAAGTTAAAAAAGAACAAACATCACACTTATGAATTACAAAGTGATGTGGTCAATGAAGAAAGACAGAGGCAGGCAGGGAGCAAACAAAAAAAATATGAGGGTAGGGAAGAACCTTGCTGTTTTAAATAAGGTCTTCAGAATGGCCTCCCCAAGGTGATTAACATTGCAGCAAAGATGCCAAGGAGGTAAAGCCCCCTAGCTGAATGTTGTAGGCAGAGGGTGCTGCCAGTGAAGGACCCTTAGGTGGGTGGGCCATGTAGTCCTTATCTGTCCACAGACCAGAGTAGCATGGCTGGAGAGCCAGGAGCAAGGGAAGGAGTGGAATGATTCTATGCTACAGTACTAGGGAGTGCAACAGTTCTAGAGGGGCTGCGGGCCCTTAAAACATAATTAACATTCTGAGTTAAACAGGGTGTCACTGGATGAATCTGAGCAGAAGAGTGTTATCATCTCTCTAAGATTTAACAAATCATTCTGGTTTCTGAGAAAAGAATAGGCTGAAGAGGCTAATGAAGAATTTTAGAAGACACTGCAAAAACTTGGGAAGAGGGGATGCAGTTTGAAGCAGGGCAGTTGGGAGATTTTTTTTTTTAAAGTTAGATTGAGGAGGATGACGATGACTTGGTACGGGGACTGAACCCAGGGCTGCATTACCACTAAAATACATCTCCAGTCCTTTTCATGTTTTAATTTTGAGATAGAGTCTCATTAAGTTGTTGTGGCTGGCCTTGAACTTGTGATTTTTTGCCTCAAGTCACTGGGATTACAAGTCTGCATCACTGAGTCTGGAGAAGATTCTCTCTAAAGAAAATTAACAGGTTGGGCATGGCATTGCACACCTGTAATCCCAGTACTTTAGGGAAACAGGAAGGAACACAAATTCTAGGACAGTCTCAGCACCTCAGCAAGATGTTCAGGAACTTAGTGAGACCCTGTCACAAAATAGAAAATATGAAGAATTAGAGATGTAACTCAGTAGTAAAGCACCCCTAGGTTCAATCCCCAATGCAAAAAAAGGAAAAGGAGAAGGAGAAGGAGAAGGAGAAGGAGAAGGGGAAGGAAGGAAGGAAGGAAGGGAGGAAGGGAGGAAGGGAGGGATGAAGGAAATATAGAATTCTATTGAATATGACATGTGAAAGAGAAAATCAATAATAACCTTAACATTTACAGCCTGGGTAACAGGAAGGGCATCATTTTTCAAGTATTATTTTATTAAATTCTTAAAACCTAGTGTTACTAGCCTCTTTCCACTAATGAAAAAATTTAGGCAATTACCTGAAGTTGCAAATTTTTTCTTTTGACAAAATGAGAGCCCATCTAAGTCTTCTATTCCCAGCCACTTTGCAACAAGGTCTCTTGTAGAAAATAGATTTTTGAGCAGCAATTTGGAGAGATGATGATTTTGGAAACTTTAAAGCAACAGATTGTTCACAAATGAAACAAGATGTAACCAGGTTATATAAAGATGTTAATATACTTGTTGAATGAAAAGTGTGAAAATTATGGATAATAAATATCACTTCCATGACCCTAACACTATGATGCAGACTAAGATATAAAGAAAAATTATAAACAAACAAGTAAAAATAAGTGAAGTTTTCTAAAGACATTTATATGGTTTAATATCCTCTATGACAAAGAATTTAAAATAAAAATGGTCTTATTTCATGCCAGTACATACTTTTCATTGTATTTTAACTTTTAAGCAAAAATATCAATTGCTGATAAGATACTGGGAAGTATATATAATCATTGGCCTCCTGTATCAATATATATCTTATTAAAAGTGTTGGGACAAAATTTATCAGTATGTTTCAACAATGCAACTAAAGAATAATCTAAAAATCATAATCCATTGTAAAGAAAATTGATTCTCTAATAATGTTCCTCTAAGCCTGTGAATAACAAAACAGAAACTATTACCAGTGACTCCATAGTAAACAGCAACTCCATTTTTCTAGTTACATCAGCTAAAATCCTAGAAGTGACCTTCACTTCTCACTTTCTTATATGCCTTATATCTGATTTTTAAGTAAATTTTGTTGGCTTAACATGAAGCATAATTTTTCTGCTTTACTCTTTAGCACATATCATTATCTCACATAAAGTTATTGTTAAATCTTTAACAAGTGGCAATGAGACATTTCTTTTATTTATACCCAGATCACAAATTAAATTTCAAATAAAAAGCATTGTTTAAGCAATAACAGTAAACTGCAATACCAAATACATATTATATTTTTAGATGACTATCCCACATTTTAGCATTTATGAAATTTAGGATGAGATATACAATCCATATATTTAACAAACATGGCAGCAACCCATTTTTCCTAAAAACTCTTACAAATTTAATGATGCTTCTAAGAATAGTGTCTTAAATTATAGGAAGTCGAAAAATTAAGAAACAATGACTTTGAATACCAAAACAACTTTCTTGAACAAGTGTTAATAGGATAAAAAAATAAAATAAGTAGACTAAGGTGTTAATAGGATAAATTTGATTACAAAAATTGCTAAAAATGATTAAAAAATTGCTACTTTTCAATTTCAAAATGATAGGATAGGATGACAGAAACCCAATAAGAAAGTGGACTTCTCAAAGTTTAAGAAAATTATTTCATATGTTGAAGTAAGGAGTCTAATTTAGTACAAAGAGAAACAATATTTCTTACAACAAACTCAGGTTAAATTCCTGGTTTTATCACTTATTACTTGAATGACACTGGGTCAGGAATGGTTTTGTAATTGTAAATTTTGGATAATAAAAATCTTCTTATAGATTACTTACATGGAGGAATAAACTATGTGAAGTGACTTGAACAAATAAGGCATTTAATAAACAGGGTTTTTCTTGTTGTTTGTATTTTTGTTTTATTATCAAGAAAACATTAAAACAACCACCTCTTGCAGAATTAATTGTTATAGGAAAGATTTGTACTCTGAGCAATGTATTTGTTCTGGTAAAATAATCTTTTTGATGTTTGTATGAAATGAACCTGCTAGTTGCTTTAATTAGAAAACTTAATAAACCGGTGCTGTTTCTATGCCACACACATTAAAAAATATTATTAAGAGACATGACTAATTTGCAATCATTCACAATGTTATCATAAATTACATAGTTCATAGCTTTAAGAATGATGAAAATACCTTAACAATGTCCTCAGCAACTAAGGTTCAAATTTTAGGATAGAAATTCTTAACCGTGGACACACCTAATATTTGCTTGTAACCGTATGGATACCTATGTCATTTCCTCAACAAAATAACACTGATTCTCTGGAGCTGGGACTGGGGAATTTTTAAGATTTGAATGTATAACCAGGGTTCAGAACCTTAATGCAGGCAACATAGCCGGGCTCCCATGTTTTTGCTATGGAAAACTCAGGGCTTAATTTCTGCTAGTTATAATTATATTCACTCTGAAGTTACAAAATAAGTGTTTGGGAAATTAGTATTACTTTTTAATTAATTCTGTCTTTATTTTATTTACATTTAATTTATAAAAAGAAAGCATAGTGGTGCACACTTGTAATCCCAAGGGCTTGGGAGGCTGAGGCAGAATGATCCAGAGTTGAAGGCCAGCCTGGGTAACTTAGCAAAACCCTGTCTCAAAATAAAAAATAAAGATGTAAGGTGCCCTTGTGGTAGATCCCAGAAACACATGAAGAAGAAAGAAAAAGAACCATTACAAGGAAAGAACAATACAAGGAAAAGTCCAAATTCAAAGGCATCACTCATGAAGAAGGACAGCAAGGTGTGGATCTGAATTTATACTTTGCTCAACTAAAGCAAATCTTAGGTAATAATGGCAAAAGGCAAAAGACGGGACTGAGTGAATTGTCACTGTTAGAGGAGAAAGAAATGAAACATACATTAACTTCTAAAGTAGAATAAGAACAGGATCTTTCAGTATTACTTTGCAAATATCAGGTGTCATAATTAGATAAATGTAGAAAATAGTAGCATTAATAATAGTATAAATGTACTAAGAAACAGCAAAAATTGTTAACTTTTTTATGGGATTGTTGTTCATAAAGATGTTGTCTTATGTATTATTATTTGAATTTCAAACTGTACAAAAAATTCCTTAATGATTTTTAACTTCAGAATATTATACTCACCAATGGAATGTTAAAGCAGGTTTTGTCTTTAACAGCTTACCTTTGGAGAGAGGGAAAGGAAGAGTGAACCACTGAATATTAACTCACCCAAGCAAAAATCACTGAGGTCAGCAAAGGAACATTGGAGCACAGAGTCTTTTTCGTTCTCTTCAGGGTTAACTGAAAGAAATAAGAGACATATTATTTTAGGAAATAAAAGTATAATAACTGAAAAATTATCATAGTGTCTGATGTCCAAATGATGGCCAAATATGAAGAAAAATTTTTATGTTAATGTGTTGAATTATTTAAAATGAATTTTGATAAAGGAAAGTAATATTTATGCTGTTTTAATACCTCCATCCTCTTGCACAATTAGTACTTTCATTATTGAATAAGGCTATAAGTTGGCTATTTATAATATATAGTGATTTTGTAGAATTATTAAGAGAAGTCTTGGTATTTTCATGTTATTCAGGGGAAAGGAGCAATTCAAAGGAATCACATGAAGAAATACTTTCTCATACTAAAAAAGCTAGAGAGAATGAGAAGATTAAAAACAAACTCATCTTTAAATAATAAGAAGCATGATTTTATTGTAACTCTTGATTTTTGCAAATGGTCTAAAAGCACAACGATGTATGTCTGACAGACAGACATGCGTAGAAGACTGCCTAAACTTAGCCAGTTTCTTTAACACGACATCTAGCTAAAATGTGCCTAAATGTTACCTCTTGCCTGTCAACGTTTTGTTGTGAATACTAGTTCATATTCATGCAACCACGTCTTCACTGTTTTATAGTCAAAGATGAAAATCTTTGGTTTTACTTTTGGGGAAATGGAATTCTTTATTGCTGACATTTTCTATACTGCTTCATAAATTCTAACAAGGAATGATTTTATTAACAACCAACGATGTAAACAGTGGCCCTTTGAGCCAGTGATTCCTGAGCTTGGTCTGTCTTCCACTGCAAGCAGCATGTCCAGATTATTATGGGACTGGTCGCCTGTAAGGCAAGGAAGGAATAAAATCATCAGGCCAACAAGGGGCCTTTCGTCTGATTGGCACAAGGAGGTACTGGTCTCTTTCCTATTCTAGTCTCCTTTCTGAAGAGTTCTATTAAAACCAGTGAAATGCAAACAAGGAAGGAGTACACTTACTCTTTATAAGTTGAACAAGAAAATAATAATTGCTGCTCACCTTGCTCTGTTTTGTCAGCAGAGATTAAAGTTACAGAAGTGGGAGCCTGAGATTCACTCTCGGTTGACTGGAAGAGGGAGGTAGATTGGCTCAAGCTCTTTGAATGAGCGTAGCTCTGGGCTAGACAAGGCAGGGATCTCCGAGATGGTTTTAATGAAGTTTCTTTTGTTATCTCACTTTTGCTTATATTCATACCTGAAAATTCAAAAAGGTGAGCTTTAGAAATGATCTAATTATCAGAAGTCAATAAATAATTTTCATTCTTGAGATAGCTGTTTTAGTTATGCACTCTTGAAAAGTACCATATAGTTTTTAGAACTCAGGTTTGGTTTTTATTTTGGTACCAGGGATTGAAATCAGGGGTACGCGACCACTGAGCCACATCCCCAGCCCTATTTTGTGTTTTATGTAGAGACAGGGTCTCACTGAGTTACTTAGTGCCTCAGTGTTGCTGAGGCTGGCTTTGAACTCGCGATTCTCCTGTGTCAACCTCCCAAAGTGCTGGGATTACAGGCGTGTGCCACCGTGCCTGGCTTTTTTAGAACTCAGTTTTGTTTCTGTTTTGTTAAGGGAAAATGTTGAGATTTTTGTCAAATAGTTCTAAGAAATAAACAACTTCTCTCCAGTTTAAGCTTTAAACACACACACATATATATTTTTTAATTTTTTGAAAAAAGAAAATGGATACCCAGGGAGTTATGACAACAATAATTTGTGTTGTCTTTGGATAAACCTAACCATTTAGATTTTCGAGCAGTGAAATAAATAAAACCCAATACATTCAAATTACCATTACTAAAGAGAGCCCTTCCTCCTCTACCCTTTAACCATATATATAATGCATTCATGGTGATTGTTACGATTTGAATCTGGAATGTACCCCAAAGTCTCATATGTTGAAGGCTTGGTTCCCACTGCAGCAATGTTTAGAGGTGAGGCTTTGAGCCAGTGATTGGATTGTGAGGGTTCTGACTTATCAACGGAATTAATCCATTAATGTATTCACAATTTGATGGCATTTTGGGGGGATGTTATAAACTGTAAGAAGTGGGGCTTAGTTGGAGAAAACAGATCAATATGAGTATTTTAGTCGGTGTTTTTGCTGCTGTGACCCAAGGACCTGACCAGAACAACTGTAAAAGAGAAAAGGTTTATTTAGGGGCTCATAGTTTCCAAGGTTTCAATTCATAAAAAGCAGGCTCCAAGCCTTGGAGCTCAAGATGAGAGGCAGGACATCATGGTGGAAGTGTGTGGTAGGTGGTAGAGGGAATCAGTTCATAGTATGATCAAAAAGCAGAGAGAGTCCACTCTCCAGATACAAAATATATACCCCATAGCCATGTCCCCAGTGAAGCACTTCCTCCAGCCACACACCACTTGCTTCCAGTCACCACCCAGTTAATTCTACCAGGGATTACTTCACTGATTAAGTTAAAGCTATGACCCAATCATTTCTCCTCCAAACCTTCTTGTATTGTCTTACACATGAGCTTTTGTGGGACACCTCACATCCAAACCATAACAGTGAGCATGCTCTGGAATATAGATTTTCCTTTCTCTTTCTCTCCTTCCTGGGTGATCAGCTTTCCTCTACAATGCCCTTCCACAGTGATGTTCTGCCTTGCTTCAGATCCAAAGCAATGGGGCCAGCTGATAATGGACTGAAACCTCTGAAAACTGTGAGTCAAAATAAATCTTTCTTCCTCTAAGTTGTTTATGGCAGGTATTTTTTTCACAAAGAGGCAGCAATAGCAAAATCAAGAGAGAACATGCCTGTGTTCCCCTAAGAGTCCCTTCCATCCATTAGCAGCAGCCCCCATCAAACTCTAGTGAAGTGAGGGGGGCTTCCTTTCTCCATCCATCTTTATCCTTGTTATGTCAATCACAGGTCAATCCTCATCCCCAGAATTCTAATCTCCAAATATCTTTGGACTCTGTCATTCCTGACAGTATCTTTTGCCGAGATGGCTTCAATAGGTCCTTGGGAATTTATACCCAACATCAGAAAAACCCACTTAGTATTCTCCTCAGTTTTTTCTATGGAAAATTCATTTTCCTCCATTTTCTTACCCGAGCCTAGCACTGCTCCTACCTCCCATCAAAAACACTGCTTCCCTTGTAGGTTCTTTCCCTGCTACAACCTCATAACTCATGCTATCCTGCTTCAGGTAGAGTAGGTATTCTCCTAACTACTAATTGCCTTTTTCAGTCCATTCTTCTTTATCCCTCTTCTCTGAAAAAATAAACAACAACAACAACAAAAACTCTTATCTTCCAAATTCCCATTATTAAACTATTCCTTAACTCTTCCTTGCTACTGTGACTTTCAGGTTATTTCCCATTATCTGTAACAAAATTTACTTCTATGACACATCTCTCCTCTTTATTTTCTGCTTAACATCCACACCATATTTTTCTTGTTTCTATTTTGAAGTTCCATATACCTCCCGGAATGCAAGTTCAATGAAGGTGTTGATTTTTGTTGTGTTTTTATGCAATGTCTAAAGCCTTGCTTGGCTCCTGAAAGGGATCAACAAATACTTGTTGGCCAAATGGACATCTGAATAGTCAGATGACTATGCCTATAACAGGAACTACTCATTAAGGGCAGCTTATCTCTTCTCTTCTTGTATCTTCATTGCCACTGGCAGTGCCTGGAATGTTGAGTTGTGACTTAGCTGATTCAATAAACTTATTTTCTCTTCAAGTTCCTAAAAACAGAGTTTACAGCCTCATTTGCAAAACAAAGGAACTGGATTAACCTGGTGAACTCCACAGAATTCACAGCCATATAATGTTTTCCAGAAAAATGGTCCTCACATACCCCATTTCACTCTTCCTGTATAGATATCTCTTCGGCAAACTGCTGGATCCTGAATCACTCCCTAAACAGTTTCAGACTGACATCTGAGTTAAGCAGTTGATGCTGTTCTGTCTGCATTATGTAAACAAAACCATGAAATCACCTTACCTCAGTGCTTGGTCTGGACCTCAGACCCACATAGGGAAAAGGGTCTTATTATGACTACCAATTACACATCAGGCTCTGTGGTTGGTGCATTTCTTTATTCATTGGTGGGGGATATATTTCTTTATTCTACATAAGCAAATTACATAAAATATTCTCATTTAAAACCTTTTAAATTGCAGAGGTAAATAGAACAAAAAGCCAAAATCATTTTTCTTATGATCCCCAAATAAAATCTCCAAACTACATATTCTCACTTTACTGATATTTGTCTGTGGATCCATATGCATAAGCATGTACAGATACAGTTTTCTTACAATAACAGGAGTTCATAGTGTGTTGCATTACATACTTGCCCACTTAATATGTCTTAGTTTTTTGGTTTTTTTTTCATTTCAGCCCACACAAATATATCTCAGACTTTTTATTTTATTGATTTATTTTTGGCACTGGGAATTGTACACAGGGGTGCTCTACCACTGAATTGCTTCTCTGGTCTTTTTTAATTTTAATTTTGAGACAGGGTCTCATTAAGTTGCCCAGGCTGGCCTCAAACTAGTAATCCTCCTGCCTTACCCTCTTGAGTAACTGAGATTACAGGCATGCACCACTGTGCCAGGCTTACCTTAGACTTTCAAATCTACCTCAAAGTATTCTACAGTATGAAGAAACCATAATTTATTCGATAGTTCTCCCATCATTGGACACTTAGGTAATTTTCAATAATTCACTTCAGAAAGAATATTCCTACCAGTATTCTTATATATATGCCTGTTCTTACGCATTATTTCTCTAAGAGGAAAGGTTTAGATGTAGAACTTCTAGGTTGAAAGTCCTGAATATTTATCATTTGAATAGAAAGTGCCAAAGGGTCTTCCCTAAAAGCTTTATCTTTCACACTTCCACGAACTGCCCAAGGGCTAGGATGTAGTTCAGTGGCAAAGTGGTTTGCCTCATATTAGCAAAGTGATTTGCTTGGGTTCGATCCCCATGTTTCAAAAAAGAGAACATTAAAAACAGAGCCCCACCATAAACAAAAACAAAAACCCAAGACAGGATCCTTTGGCCAACTATACATACTATCAATAGTTCTGATATAGGACAAAATAAAAAGCTAACAAATAAAATCAAAAGGCCACATTGTTTTAATATTCATTTTACAAACCGAGCATGATTTCATCTATATTCTAGCCACTCATTATGCTTAAGTGACTAAGCTATTCTATATGTGTTGTTAGACTTTTGCTTATTGCTTTATAATTATTGATAGTATTTTATCTAATATATATTATGGGTAATATGTATGTGTTCATTTCATTTTTTTATTCTACTTAGTTATACGTGATAGCAGAATGCATTTTGATTTATTGTACACAGATGGAGCACAATTTTCATTTCTCTGGTTGTATATGATGTAGAATCACATCATATATTCAGTCATACATGAAGCTAGGGCTATGATGTCCATCTCATTCCACTATTTTTACTGTCCCTATGTCCCCCTTCCTCCTCCCTCCCCTTTGACCAAAGTTCCTCCATTCTTCCAGTGTCCTCTGCTCCATTATGGATCAGCATCCACTTATCAGAGAGAACATTCGGCATTTAGTTTTTTTGGATTGGTTTGCTTTGCTTAGCATGATATTCTCCAACTCCATCCATTTACCTGCAAATGCCATAATTTTATTCTCTTTTATTACTGAGTATTATTGTGTATATATACCACAGTTTCTTTATCCATTCATCTATCAAAGGGCATCTAGATTGGCTTCATAGTTTAGCTATTGTGAATTGAGCTGCTATAAACATTGAAGTGACTGTGTCACTGTAGTATACTGTTTTTAGGTCTTTTGGGTATAGACAGAGGAGTGGGATAGCTGTGTCAAATGGTGGTTCCATTCCAAGTTTTCTAAGGAATCTCCATACTGCTCTCCAGATTGGTTGTACCAATTTGCAGTCTCACCACCAATGTATGAGTGTGCCTTTACCCCCACAACTCACCAACACTTATTGTTGTTTGTATTCTTGATAATTGCCATTCTGACTGATGTGAGATAAACTCTTAGAGTCATTTTGATTTGCATTTCTCTAATTGCTAGAGATGTTGAACATTTTTTCATATGTCTTGATCGATTGTATATTTTCTTCTGAGAAGTGTCTGTTCAGGTCCTTAGCCCATTTATTGATTGGGTTGTTTATTTTTTTGGTGTCAAGTTTTTTGAGTTCTTTATTTATCCTGGAGATTAGTGCTCTATCAGATGTATGTGTGGTAAAAATTTGTTCCCAGAATATAGGCCCTCTGCATTGATTGTTTCTTTTCCTGAGAAGAAGCTATTTATTTTGATTCCATCCCATTTATTGATTCTTGATTTTACTTCTTGCACTATAGGAGTTTTGTTAAGTAAGTAAGGTCCTAATCTGACAAGAGGAGGATTTGGGCCTACTTTTTCTTCCTTTAGGCATCCTGTCTCTGGTCTAATTCCCAGGTCCTTGATCCACTTTGAGTTGAATTTTGTTTTGGGTTTTTTTTTTTTTTTTTTTGGCACCAAGGATTGAACTCAGGGGCACTCGACCACTGAGCCACATCCCCAGCCCTATTTTGTGTTTTATGTAGAGACAGGGTCTCACTGAGTTGCTTAGCGCCTCGCCGTTGCTGAGGCTGGCTTTGAACTCGCGATTCTCCTGTCTCAGCCTCCCTAAGTGCTGGGATTACAGGTGTGA